>JAWQFY010000026.1:0-82848 GCA_037055185.1 Capillidium rhysosporum
TTTAATAAAAAAATTTATAATTTAAAAAAAAATTAAAAAACTAAAAATAACTTTTAATATATATATATAATTTATAATAATAATTTAATATATTTAAAATTAAATATATAAAAATAATTATTTAAAAAAATAATTTTAATAAGTTAAATTATAAATTTAAAATAATACTATTTTTATTTATTTTTGCTTTTTTTAAATAAAATATATATATAAATATTAAAATTTTACTACTAATATAATTATATAAAAAGTTTAAGATAAAACAAAATTATTAAATTATTATTATTAAATCCTAACTAAAAATAAATTAAAAAGTTTATTATTTAGCTAAATTAGATTATATTTTAAAGTAGAATTTAAAATTTAAAAATTATTATATTAAAAATATATATTATTAATATTAATTAAAATATTAAATTTAATTAATATAAAAAAGCTTAGTTTTTAAAAATAATTATTTTAAAAAATTTAAAAAGTTATATATATTTAAATTTTAAATATACAAAAACTTAAGATAAATTTTAGATTAAAATTAAATAAGTTTAAATAAATTTACTAAAAAAATTAAAATATATAATTTACTATTAGATTTTAGCTATTTTTAAATAAAGTAAAGTTTATTACTTTTTTATTTTTTTAAATATAATTATAAAATAATAAAAATTCTATATATATATTTATAAATATAAAATATACTTTAATAGCAATAATTATATATGTTATTAATAATATTATAATATTATAAAAAAATAAAAATAAATATAACTTAAATATTAGCAGCAATATTTATATATATATAATTTTTAGCATCTATTTATAAATATTTTTATTATTATTATAAAATTAATTTAGTTGTTTATTTAAATTAATAATATTATTATTTAAAATTTATAAATTTTAAGTATTTAACTAATATTATTTAAGTAACTAATTAAATTCTAATTAATTAATTTTTTTTATCTTTATTATAATAATTTAATATTATTTACTAGTATATTTTAAATAAAATTTATTAATAAAGTGCTTTTTAGCTAATATTTTTATAAATTTATATTTAAAATAGTATAACTAAAGTATTTTTATTAAAATAAAAACTTTATATATTTTTAATATTAAATTTTATATTAAAATTAGAAAAATAGTAGAGTATTAATTTTTTAAAATTTATTAAATCTATTAAGCTATAACAAATATTTAGATATTATTAAAACATTTAATTTTTAATTATACTAAATTTATTTAACTTTTTTATACTGTTTTAATTAATATTAAGCTATTTTTAATTATTATAAATTTAAATAAATTTATAATATTTAATTATAAATAGTATTATACAATATTAGTATATATACCCTATTTTAACTAACAAATTATTTACTAATTTTTATTTTTAACTTATTTACTATTACTTTAGCTATAACTACAAAGAGTAACTTATTTATTTTTAGTAATTATTATATACTATACAGTATTTAGTATTTATTAGAATATGTTTCCTATACTCTTTAGCCCTTTATTTTTTACAATTAAAGCACTTGGGTTTAAAGAACATTTAAGAAAAAAAGTTATACAACACTATTAAATTTTATTCTAAAAATTGAATTTAAAGGTTTTTCTTTTTTAAAAAAAGAAACAGTTTTAAATAAATCAATACTAACTAGGTTAGTTAACTAGTATAAAAATGACTTGATATTGCTATATACTTATATCCAGATAATTCAAATAAGTATATTTTTGCATTTATATTTCAAGATTATACTTATAGACTTTCAAATTACAGGTACACATAATCACATCTTTATTTACTTTTACCACTAATCAAAGCAAAAAATATAGCTATATAAACAGAATAGAGTAGATAAATCAGTATTGGATTTTAAACTCTAGCAAATTGATTTGTACAAATGTATAGTTAATATCTATAACCAATTTTAAAAGCATATTTTAGAATCTTTAAATGCCCCAAAATTTATAATACTGGTTGAAATTTTGAAAACATAAGACCAGCAATTGATAATTGATGCTAAACTAAAAAAACAGGTGACGCAGCCGGAAGGATAGAAGGATAAAGGGGGCTTAGTTAGGCGAGGAGACGCCGGTGAGTGCGGAAGTAGGTTCATCTCCTTTAGGGTACTTCTTACAGGCACGGTTGGTTTTCATGTGCCCCAATTCACCACAGTTACCGCACCTTCGCTAAAAAGTTGAAAATAGGTAAGATTAATGAAGTTAAAAATTCATAGCTTACCACAAGCTCCTTCTTGCCCTTGGGTGCTAGGTGGGATGGAATGGTACCACCCTGGCTTGCAGCCTGCTCACGTGCTTTCTCAAGTCTTCTATCGCGACTCCTGCGAACCTTCTCGATCTGAAGCTTGATTCTATGGGAATGTTAGTTCGTAGCAAAAATCAATCAAACCTTTTGTGCAAGATTTCGGTAGAAGGCTTCTCACTGTAAATATTATTTAGTAAAATAAACGAGCACAAGATTTACCTATCGATGGGTTCAGTGATTTGGGCACGTCGGCTAGCATACGCTTTGATGACGGCTGGGTTACGAATAGATTCGGTCTGCCAAGTCTCCACCCCATCAACTACAAGTTTCCGCTTGATAACAAGCACTTTGTTCATGTTCTCGTTAGCCTTAGAGTCGATGCTGATATTAGATGCGTCGTCCTTGACGTCGGCCGATGGAGAATCGGGACGCTTGGATGAGCTCGCCTGATTATCATTCGAAACGACCTCGGTAGAGTTGTTTGTACCGGGGAGTTTAGGCTTGATCGGAATTTAGTAGAAGTTGATGTAACAACACTTACTAAAGGGTGGTTGAGGTCAAGATCTTCATCCGATTCTTCGTCGGTCAGTGGAAAATCCTTGCTGCTTCCTAAAGACTCCTTCTGTTTGTTCCAGATACGTGTGATCTAATGAATATAATTAGTTTAAATAATATAAAGGCACATTACTTCTTCTCTGTAATTTTGCTGCTGATCCGCTACGTTGTATCTATGTGCACTTTTAGGGCGAGCTTCAATTTCAGCTAAAATGCAGTGTAAATATAAATTCTAAAATGGGTGAACTTACCCAATTTCTCTTCAGCTTTTTCACCAGCCTTCAAAAAGATGTCTTTCATCGATACCCAGATATAGCTGAATCCTTCGCCACGGCCAGTAGGATCACCCTCCCCGTTAAGCTTAAGCATAGCTTTACCCTAAATCGATTACTAACGTAAGCTGTATTAAAATTACCTGGGTAGCGTTGATAAAGTTCCGTGTAGTAATCCATGGAGCAAGTTGCTCTTCGATAGTCAACTTGGAGGAAGTTGTTTCATCGGCCTCTGCTTCAGCGGATTTACCATAACCAGCATCTTGTAGATGTTGTTTACCGACAAGCATACTTTCGTAGAGACACAACTAGGTCACAAAGTTAGTGTGGTTGTTAAACTAGGGTACTACCATTTCGGGGGTAACCATTTTACGGAGCTCCTCTTCATCAGGCAGAATAACACTGGGTTTAAGTTTCCAGTATCCCGCGCTAGGACCTACACGCTGAAACTCTGCAAACTCCTATTAAAGTTAGTATAGACTTTAAAGAGTTCGATACCTTGAGCTTAGTTCTGATCTGGCCCTCGTTATACTCTGGGAACATTCTTGAGAGACTTTGAATTTTAAGATGTTTATGAGGATTGGAATTAATCAATCGGAAGGTAGCAGCCTACAAAACGTATCAGAAAAAAATAAATACAAGGATAATACCTGCAGGCGATTTTTTATGGTAGCGGTAATCTTACGCGAGTGCGGACCAGGTACTTCCTGTGTAGGGTAAGTCTGGCCTGCAGTGTACATATCTGCTATCTTTCTCAAGTAGTACTTAGTCTTTCCGTTTAAACTTTGCCTAAAGTGAAAGCGTGTAAGTATATTGTATGTATAGAGCAGCGGGAAGTAAAGAAATTAAGTTACTTGACGAGAATAAAGTCGGTACAGGCTGGTTTGTGACGAAATACGGGAACTCGGAGGAGGTTGTTGTAGAGTGCCAGCATAGTTTCACCGGGTTCGACGTTACCAAAGTTAAGGAAAGGAGAAACATCAGTAACTTCCAAAGTAATAGGTTCACCGAGAGGTGGCTGAATAAAGTTAGTTAAATAAGATTAAAATGGACAATACATCGTGAATATAATCGTCCTCAGGGGTCTTTTTACGGTAGTAATTGATGAGCATACTTCCCATGCCAACGTTTTGAATAACTGGTGGGTACTCCTCCTAATAAAAAGTTTAGTTATTTTACATTTGAAATAGATTTTTACCGAATATTCGATCAGAAGGAAAGGCGAGTTGTCTTTCAAAGTAACTTCTTTGGGAGTAGGCATAAGCTCTTGGTTCGGTTTCAATTTAAGTTTTTTCTTCTTTACAGCCTTGACCCTGTTAAGTTTAATATTGACCCCAATTGGGAAGCGAACTGGAACACGATGCCAACGTCTTAAATCGGTCTTTGTAAGCCTGGTCTTAAACTAATTTACAGGATCAGTAAACTATTAAGGCATGATACTTACGAAAGGAGGTTGAGTACGGAGCGCCACGGTACTATGTTGGATAACGATCTGACCGAAAGTTTGACGAACTTTCTGGCTCCTACCAGACTGTAATGTTTCGTAGTACAAATCGTTGGATAAATTAAATTTATCAAGTTGGTCACGGTTTGCCTTATCTCCGAGGATGTCGATACCCTTAACTCCCAATTTCTTAACCCGTTTCAGAAGCTTGATACCTCGTGCATGGTTACGAACTTTCTGCTGGACAGGTTTATTTTTAACGATCTCAAATAACATATTGGTGTCGTTGAGATCCATCACAACAGGAAATCGGAGCTTAGAAGCATCTTCTTTATCCAAAAATATATTAGATTCCCAGTCACCATTTTCAAGTTCATGATTATGAAAATCAACAACCTATTTAAATGTAAAAATCATTTCTTTAAAGAAGTATATTACATTAGTCGTTTTCGCCTCTGATTCACACCTAAACTATAGATTAGAATTAATTATATTAATTTAATTACTTGTCTTCTTCCGTCCATATAATTTTATCTTCCCAATTTTCCATTTCTATGGGTATATAAGGGAATGAAGAGTGTGCATTCTCTTCAGAATCAACAAATTCTTCAGTAGCAGTTTTTGCTGCCGGTAAAGCTTCACCTATCTTCTTAAGCAATTGCTGAAGAAAGCCAGAATTTGGTTTATCTTCCGAGTCATCCATAAGTTCTCGGGTATCTCTAGCTAAAACGATTTCTAACTCCTTTTTAGAGGAATTAGCTTCAAAGATGTTAGCATAGACGACTTAATATTAATTTACCTTTTGGCTTGGGTGCGTCTACCCTATACCTTTTGAAATTAGGATTCTCGAATACCTCTGAGAATTTTAAAATTGCATTAGGTTCGAAAGCAGGGTAAGCTTTTTTGATATCTTCAAAGGACAGTTCAGGTTCAGGAATTATAGCTGGTGAAGCAACCAAAAGCTCTGGTTTTATTTCTTTGACTAATTCTTTTTGGGTAGTATTCAACGCTAAAGGTACTGAAACTGGAGGCTTCGCTACCGGCTTTACTTCTACAGTAGGTTCTTCGTCATCATAATCATCTTCTATTTCCAACTCTCTCCCATTCGGTAAAACTGGATTGAGATTGACTTGAGTTGGTAAAATAGGGATAGAGGAGGTAAAATCATCCTCAATAAACTCATCGATTTCCGAGTAATCAAGTGCTTTAGCTTGAGGTTTTATTTTACCACTGTTTATTTCAGCCGGTGTAGCACTTTTGCTAGTAGTTTCCTTAAAGGCATCTCCCATAATCTCATCTAAGAAATCGTTTCCTAGAGTGCTAAGTAATTGGCCTACATCCTAAATTAAAAATTAGATTTATAATAAACTAAATAGCAACCCCATCAATGTTGGAATCAAGTTGTCCATCTTTATCTACGTTTCCGAATAGAAATTTACCAAACGACATATCGTTTCTCTATGTTTAAAGATTGGTATAATTTTATTAATTTTAGAAGTATAAGTTTGATTTAGAGCGAGACTTAAATTACTTAGGAATTTACTTTTTATTTTGTTACACTTTAATTGGGAAAAACAATCTAATGCCCTTTTTTCAACCAAAACCCTTTTCGTAAGGTTTGGAGGCTCAACATTATAATTTTAGCAATTTTAGCTTAATTAAGCTGAACTTACCTTATTATATAAAAACTTAAGAATTTAAGTTCTCATTTTTTAACAAAATGCATTTTAGTAAGGATTTGAGGTTCAAAGTAGAAAGTTTACAGTTTAAATCTAAATTGATTGATTTTAAATTGTTGGTTTGATTTAATATTAAAACCCTTTTATTATATTAAGATGAATTTATTAATTAAAGTAGGCAGCTTAATAATTTTCTTCAGTTTAATTATTAAAATATATTGAAATTTTTAACCAAAGTGCTTAAAAATTTTAATATAAAAACAAAAAAGTAGTAACTTAAACTTGTAACCTTATAAAGTATACCTATACCTATTATAAAGTAGTTTAAAATTAATTAAAAGTTTTTTTAATTTTTTTAATTTTTTTATTTTCTATTTTATAAATAAGAATAAATTTTAAACTTTTAATTAATTAGGATTTTTTAAGTAACTTTTTCTAATTTATTTATTTATTTATATAATTAGTCAATAAACTTAAATTACTAAATATTTCTTTATTAATATATTTTTTTCTTTAATAAATAGTTAAAATAATTTAGTTATAGCTACTTTTTATATAGTTTATAAAGCTTAGTTTATTTATTAAATTTAATATATTTTATTTAATTATAAAATAAAATTACAATTTTTTATACAAATTTTATTATAAATCTATATAGAAAATTTTAAATAAAACTATAAAACTAAAGTTAAAAGTAGTTTAGAAAATTTAAAATAACTAATTAAAAATAGTAAATTTACTATAAAATAAATTTAATTTTATATTATTATTAATTAAGTTTAAAAAAAAATACTTTTTTTTTATTTTAATATAACTTTTACTTTAAATTTTATTTGGTTTTTTATATTAGTAATAAATAAATACTAATTAAGTTAATATATTTAAATTTTATATTGGATTTTAAATTAAAAAAACTTTTTAAAAGCTTATTTACTTTATAATAATAGTAAATATTTATATTTATTACTTTTTATAATTTAAAATACTTAAATTTTTAGATTTTTTTTTAATAATAATTACTTTTAAATTATTGATAGCTATATAAACTTAAAATTTAAATATACTATATTTTAAGCTAAAACTATAATATTCTAGTTAATATATTTAGTTTAAGTATTTATTACTTTAACTTTATATTAATATATATTTTTAACTATTTATTACTTTAACTTTATATTAATATACATTTTTAACTATTTTAAAACTAAGCTAAAATAATTTTTTTTATTAAAAATTATTTTATTAAAAGTTTATTAATATAAACTTGCTATTAAAGCAAATTTTTATTTAAAATTTTTTAATAATATAGTTTATTTTATAATTAGCTAATAGTTTAATTTAGTTTTAACATAATATTTATTATATATATACTTACTAAATAACTTTTTATATAACTTATTTAGATTATTTTTAAAGCTTATTTAGTATCTTTAAAAGCAAACAGCTAATATACTATTTAATTTTTATTTTTATATTACTTTTTTAGTATACTTTTGAAATTTCAAAGTATAATTAAACTAAAGTACTTAACTTTAACTTAGCTATATATTAAAATTTATACACTTACTTTTTTACCTAAGCTTATAATTAACTAAATTTAAAATTTTTAAAGTATAAAAAAAAAGCTTTTAAAATTATTAAAAAAAAATCTTTTTATTTTTTTTTAATATTAAAAAACATTTTTTACATATAGTATTAATATAAATTTTATAATTTTGATAGTAGTATCTAAATAAATTTTATTAAAAGTAATAATAATAATAAATATATATTTTTTAAAAACTTTAAAAAGCAATAAATAATAATAGTTTAAAAAAAGTAATAAAATAAGTTTTTACTACTTTTTTAAAGTTAGTTACTATATTAATTATTTTTAATGGCTTTTTAAATTTTATAAAGCTTTTAATATTATTTTTAATTAATTTTATTTAAAAAAATCTTTTTTAAGCTAATATATTAGTAATAAAACTAAGTATTTTTTAATAATTTTAGTATTAGTTTATATAATTTTATTTTAGTAGTAATATTTTTCTAGTAGTTTTACTATTATTTATATTTTTAAAAATATTTAAAGTTTTAAATTATTTTTAATAATATAGCTTAAATTATAAATTTGTTTAAAATTACTACTATTTTATAAATTTTATTACTATTTATATTAACTATATTTTACTTATTCTGAATTATTTTATTATTTTTAGTAATATTTATTTATTATTAAATATTTAATTTATTTTTTAGCTTTTTTTTATAATATATTTTTTATTTTAATATTAAATTTATTAAAATTATAGTAATATTATAATATATTTAGAATTTTTTAAGTATTACTTTAATAAAAATAGTATATATATATATAATTTAATACTAATAAAAACTATAATAAAAAATTTTAACTTTAATAAAATTTAATATATTTATTAAAATTAATATTTTATTTTATTATATTATATTTATATAATTTAATTAAAATAGTTATTTTAAGTAAGTTTATATAAATATACTAAAAATATTATTTTATTTATTAGTATAAGTTAGCCTTTTTTAATAATTAAATGTAAAGCTTTTATATATTAATAAATTAAATAATATATAATTTTTAAAAAGCTTTTATAAGTAAAGTATAAAATAAATTAATAATTATTTTATTTATTTTATTTTAATAAGTTACTATTTTTACATTTATTACTATTTTATATTTTACTTATTTTAGTTAAAAATAATTATTTTTAATAAGCTTAAGTAATTATTTATTCTTTTATTACTTTAATTTTATACTTTTTTAAATTTAATATTATTTTTACTTATTTTAAATAAAATATTTTATTATACTAATATTTTTATTAAAGCTATTAAGTTTATTATTACTTTATTTATAATTATTACTATTTTTTTTTTAAATATATTTTACTATTAAGTTTAGTAAATATTATTAGCTTTTTTTATTTTTTTGTTTTTTTAATATTATTAACCTTTTTAAATAAATTTAGCTAATTTAAATTTATAATTTTATAGTTTTTTATATTACTTTTATATAATACTTATTTATAACACTTTATACTTTATTTTATAATTTTATATATATATTATTTTATTTAACTTTTTCATAAAAGTATTATAAATTATTTTTATTTTTAATAAAAAATTAGCATTTAATTATTAAATTATTTAAACTTATAAATTAAAGCTTTAAAAATTATTTTTATAGCTATTAATCTAATAAAATTACAATTAGCTATATAATTAAATTAATAATTTTAACTAATAAAGTAAATAAATACTAGTTTATAGTTATATATTATATATACTATAAATATTATTTAATTTAATTATTATTTTAAAATTATAAAAAAATAAAAATATAACTTTATATTTTATTAAACTACATTTTTATAAAATATTTATATTTATATTTTATAAAATTAAATAAAAATTAAAAACAATTAACTGTTTTAAAATATAAAGTAGTATTTTATATAATATATAAAGTTTAAGTTTTAAAATATCTACTATATAACATATTTTTATATTACTTAATTTTAAGTTTAAATTAAAAATTGTTATTATAAATATATAAAAACTCTAAAAGTATTAATAATTATATAATAGTATCATTTATAATATATACTTAATAATAGTAATTTTTATTTAAATAACTTTTTAAAGCTATTTTACTATATAATTATTAAAATTATATATTTTTTTATAATAAAACTTTAAGATTTAATAATATATATTAAAATTAATTTTAAATCTATTAAAAAAAATTAATAATATAGTTAATTTTAACTTTAATTATATATTAAGCTTTTTTTATACTTTATTTTAACTTTTAAAATTTTTTAATTAGTTTTTTTAATAAATTTTAATTATAAGTTTTATTTTTTACTTTTTACTTTTTATTTTATTTATTTATTTATTTAAAAAATATTTTATTTACTATTTTTAAATATTTTACTAGTATTTATAGCATTTTTTTAGCTATTAGTATAAACATTATTTAATTTTATATTCTTAGCTAATAACTTATTAACCTTAATTTAGAATAAAAGCTTTATAATATAATTATAATAATAAACTTAAATAATTATATAAATTTTTAATATATATTAATTAATATTATATTTTATAAGTTTAAAATATAATATAATATTTATAAATTTTAATTTTAATAATATTAGCTATATTATTTTAATACTTTAATATTTTAAAATTTTAAAAAATTTAGTTATTTTAAAATAGCTAATTATATATAACTTAATTTATTTAACAAGTAATTTTTTATTAGATTATATTTATCTAATATAGTTTTATTTTAATTATTATTATTAAATATTATAAATTATTAGTTTAATTTATATTTATAAGTTATATTATATTAATTAAGCCTAATAAAAATTTTATTATTTAATTAATTTTAATAAATTTTATTCTAGTTAAAAAGCTTAATTCTTAATAACTTTTATTTTATTCTATTAATTAATTTAAAATATTTCTAAATTTTTAAATTTTTAAAGTTTTAAAAAACCAAATACTTAAGTTATAACTTAACCTTAAACTGAATATATATTTAACAAAGGTGAAAAAAAATAGTAGCTACTTTCACTTAAAAAAATTAATACCTAATTTATCAATAATTCTAATAGCTGTATCTTTATATTAAAATTTTTTCTTCTCTTTGCCATTTTTATAAACATTTTTTTATGTATTTAGGTCCTATACGTTTCAAAAGCTATAAAAGTATTTATTTTCTAATAAAATTTGTCAAATTTTAAGAAATTCAAAACTCATAGCATTGATAAGGCTAACTTTATACTAAATATATAATTTTTAAGCAAGTATTTATAAATTTTATTTCTATTTAGCTTGTTAATTTTAAAATATATACTATTGAATACTTTTAATATGCAATTTATTTTATAGTATTAGTTTATTATTATAAAAATTTGTGGTTTTTTATTTCCAAAGTGGTGGATGAGAAAAATTTAAGCTAAGAAAGTTTTCAAGATCTTAAAATGGGCGGGAGAGGGGAGATGTAGGGATACAATACAAAATATAAGGCGTAAACTTTTGGTTAGCAATTTTCAAGGTAAGTTCGGATGGGTACAATAAGTAGTAAAGGAGCCTAGGTAAATAGTATCAAGGTTATCCAGATTAATACAAAGTATAAGACATAAACTTTTGATTATCAATTTAAGGCAAGTTTGGATGAGTACGTTATGTGATTTAGGAGCTTAGGTAAATAGCATTAAGAGTATTCGGATTATTACAAAGTATAAGTCGTAAACTTTTGATTACCAATTTAAGACAAGTTTGGGTGGGTACGTTAAGTGGTTTAGGAGCTTAGGTAAATGGTACTAAGAGTATCCAGATTTTAGGAAGACAGCTCCTTAGGCGGGGAAGGTGGATGAAGTTTTGTTGAAGATGGTGCGGATTGTGGAGGTAGATCCATATCGGTAGCCCTACCACCCAGAGTGTCCATATCGTTACGTTGGGTAGAATGGGTTGAGGAAGCTCGGTAGATATTGGGTTCGTTGTGGTGGTTACTGGTGGAAGGCTCCGAGGTGATTGAAAATGCACCGTGATTAGGTGAACCTACACGGATTCGGTAACGCGGGTTGGAGTTGGACCGAGCCATGTAAGTGCCAGGCTCTTCTTCATTGGCTGGTGTACGATGCCCGGAGTAGGTAGGCGATTCGTACGGGGAAGGCGGTCGGTCACCGTTCATATCATCTTCCCTATCTTGGTTGAACTTTGGAGGGTACCTGTAATCTCGACTATAAGGCCCGGGGCCACCTCTGTCGAGTCTATCTGCGAAGCGGTCGTCACGATAGTGGGACGGTTTAGAGTACCTACGCCCACCACGCATAACATCATGTTTTCGAGGAATATCCCGGAGATCCCTCGAATAGTCACGACTACCGCTCCGTGGGGGCCCCCTTCGGTCATAATCGTAGTTACTGTTTGGTCCGTACCTTAACCGATCTGAAATTCCGGGTGTACTTTTGGGCTCGTAGTAAGGCTTATGTCCAGGTCGGTACGAATTGGCAAATGAAGTGAACCTTTTTAAAGCGGATGGGTCTCTTGGCCTATCTTCGTTATATCGGCTGGGATACTGTGAGTGGTAGCGGTTGTTACCAGTTCGGTCGCGGTCGTACTCATAATCACGTATTGGTGAAATACTTCGACTTTCGTTTTGGCTTCTATCATAAAGAACACCTGGCTTGATTTCTCCTTCTTCAGGTGGTTCGAAATTGTTGGGTGAAAAGGGGGAGGATAACTTTGATATCTTTGGCGGAATTGGATCCTTTGAAGAGCCAGTCAATTGCACCCTTTCCGGATTATTATTTTCGAATTTCAACCGCTCCGAAAGCTCCGTTTCATACATCTCTGGTTTAGCATTTGCATCAGGAGGGATCTTTTGGGGCTGTTTTATTGAATAAATAGTCTGCTGAGTGGGTTTAGGTGAGGGCGGCAAAGATTCATGTTTACTTGGACTAGGAGCTTTGGGTGGTGATTTATTGTGAGAAATAGATACCTTATTGGAAAGTGGAATCGATGACTCATTCTGGATTACAGCGGTTGGGTTGATCAGGCTGAAATCGGGTGACTGAGGTTGAGAATCGGGGGCATTGCTGGTTGGAACAGGGGGAGAAACTTTGGGGGAATTTTGAGAAAGCGATACATCAACGAAAATATTTTTCGAATCCTTGTTATCTACTATCTGATTTAAACTGTGATCGGATGTAGGAACGGGTTTCTCAGATAACTTAATCTTTTCGTCGATCGCTATTTTCTGCTTTATAGGTGTTGTAGACCGTGACAAATTAGGCCTAGGTCGGTCTTGTTTAGCTACAGCATTTGATTCTATGTCATTGATATCAGAGTCCTCGCCATTTTTAGAATTTGTTCTATGCAATTGTCTTTCTTGTAATCGCAATAAAGAAGGGCGTTGTGAAGCATTAAGAATATCCTCAGGTGCTACATCTTCTTCACCATAGTTAGGATCATCTAGCTTTGAAGAATGATCTATAGCGAAATCAGCCCATGAGAGCCTGGGCCTTCTTCTAGGCATCCCGGGAAGTTTAGTAGTTAGCGACGGGGTATTGGAAGAACCAATTTTCATAGATTTTGTCTTAGTATTTTTGGATTCACCTGGTTTCTTCAATTGTGCTCCTTTATTTATCATTTTTGATTTAATCTTATCCAACCGTTTGTTTTTTGCCGAGCTTTTGTCTTCTAAGCTAAAATCGGATTTGGAGTTGGGCAATTTACTTTTAGTTGGGCTTAAGTTGGAATTTCTAGTTGGTGAAAAATCCATAAAATCTTTGTAGTTAGAACTTGACGGATTTTCTAAATCAGACAAAGGAGTTTGTGTATTCACTTTTTTCTTCGAAAATTGATGAGAACCTGAGGCAGACTTCTTTTTTTTATTTGGTTGAGAAGATCGTCTTGTTGGAGAGGGAGGTACTCTGCTCCGAGGAAAATTGCCGTTATGTTCTGGAAAGGCGGAGATAGGTCGTAAAAAATCAGAATTGGGGACAATAGCATCATTTCTTGGTGAGTTGCTCAAACTGAAATCGTTTGTAGATCCAGGTCCTTTGTTATCATCGTGCCAATTCTGGTTTTCATATTTCCACTTGTTAATAAAAAACTTTGTGAGGCTCATGGTACTGAGTATTCCTATTCGATCAGCATAATTATCAAACTGCGTGTTGGATGGTGTTTCCTCCACTTGGGAGCAGTAGTTGGATTCGATTTCAAGTGGGGACGAACGCTCTTCATCCTTCATAATTTCACCATTTGGTATATCGTTAACAGTCTTAGAACTGGGCGGTGGGACGTCAGCAACACTTATATCATCAAGTATATCCAACGTAGAGTTGATGGGAGAGTATTCGTTTTCAAAATCCTTGTTGCTTTCTTCGGGAACTTTTACGTTCGATTGAGTGGATGAGTCCATTTCTGTTTCTGATCCGGAAAGCGGTTTAGATGCTATACTTTCGTTATCAAACACGTCGGAAATAGCTGATTTGGGGAATGAATTTTTCGAGACTGTTTGTAAATCATTCGTAAATGACTCGTCCTTTATGGGCTTAGACTTTGGAGAGTTGAGAGAACTCTCAAGGGCAGCCAAACTTCCAAGTTTATGACGAGACCAAAAAGCTTTTCGATACTTGAAAAGTAAATTAATATGACAAAGAGGTTCTTTCTGACAAGAGCAGATTTCTCTTTTCAAAGCATTCGATATCGATAACGCTTGATCTGGTGATAGGTTTTGTGCATATCTCTCATGCACAAGCGCATAAGCAGATGAAATTGATTTTCGAAACGCACTCAAGTCGTTAATATCGGTAGGTAAACCATCTGGAAAAACACCGGAAGAAATTGTCCATGGAACCAGTACTTCATCACCGTCTTTTAAATCCGTAATAGCAAATACGCCTAAATGAACAACATTCGTATCGACTCCTGCAACAAAAAAACTACGTACCTCCGCATTAGGAGTGCAACTTCGTCGTAATATATTGGAAGGGCCATGTTGATATCGACAATCTATAGCCAGGTTGAGGTGAGAATGGAACGTAATTTCAGGGGGAACCGTACCTAGGACAGGATAAATGTTGTCCATATCTTGAGAAAATGCACTTTTGAGAACAACTTTGCCTATGATTTCAAACACAAATTGATCCTTGGGGACATCTGACCTCACGAAAAGACCTTCAATAATTCTTTTTCCAGCGCCTTTGGGAGTAGCACGAGATATTTCAATTTCAGCTCTAGCCTGTTCAAGGAATTCCTTATCCATGATACTAACACTCTTATAATCGTTATCTCTTTCAAAAGAGTTCGATGTAAGTGTGTATGGGAAAGGGAGAGAATCGGGAGGGAAAGTGGAAGTCGCTTCCCAAGACCTTCTGCTTAGTTGATTTTTAAATTTATGAAGATTTTGACAAATTTCGTTGACTAAATGCTCTGCTTCAGGTGAATCATAGCTTAGACTCTCGTTATTAGTAGTCTCGTCGTTTTCTATTTCCTTTGGAGAAAAAACGTTAGGGGAATTTATCGTTGACCTTTTGGACGACTTTTTTTTAATTCTATTGGCCAAATAGGTTGGAGAAGGAGCGTTTGAGGAGGTACGCGTACCCGATATCGAATCTTTGCGCACTCGATCGGTCTGCCGTTTCATTTTACCAGCTTTAGATTTTTTCAGCCCAAGCTTTTTAAGCTGAATGGCATGGGCCCTCTAGATTGGATAATTAGAACTTGGATGTTTACAAATGATGATAAAATTAACATAACAGATGTTGAAATTAAAATTAGATTATAATTCATTCAAAGATGAGTTAAGAATCCATTTAACTGTAACATCTTGAAATTTAAAACTGAGAAACTCATTTACCTCAGCATCAAGTTCGCGTGGATCACATTCCTCGCAATAATACCTTTCGGGAACAGAGTGTTCATAAACTTGAACACAGACTGTATGTTGCCAAACGAAACAGCTATCGCATTGGATCGTAAAGCCATCGTCATGAGTTAATTTGCATATACAGCGTATCACTCCAGATTCTTCGTTCGCACTATATTCTTCCATTGACTTATTGTAAACTATAACCGGAATCAGGTATATTTAAGGCTTTATAGTTGAAGGAGTTGTAGTTGGTAGCTTGGACAGCTATAATAAATCGTATTTTAAAATAAGTATTGATAAATAAACTTAGTTTCAGTAAAAAGCAACTAGAAAATTA
Organism: Capillidium rhysosporum; assembly: GCA_037055185.1. Classification (NCBI taxonomy): domain Eukaryota; kingdom Fungi; phylum Entomophthoromycota; class Entomophthoromycetes; order Entomophthorales; family Capillidiaceae; genus Capillidium; species Capillidium rhysosporum. Next base: position 15,972 of record JAWQFY010000026.1, read on the forward strand.
CAGCTGTTTTTTTTCAAATACATCCTCATAATTTTAAAGTAATGCTGATAGTAGTGAAAATTTTTCTCAACAAATTGTAGTCTTCCCATCCTAAACCTTTATTTAGCTACTGAGTGCTTAGATTTAATTTGATAATATGTTAAACTAATAGCATGGAAAGCTTGCGTCCTATAAAAACTGTATAAAACAGATTGTACCCGAAAAATATTGGTTGTTAATCCCTGTCTGTTTATATTTATCCGTCCGATTTGGTAGGTTTGGATTGGATTTGATTCCAGCTAATGGAATTTCATTTTTGATTTATAAATTCCCGCTATAAAGGACACAGATTTTCAGATTGCAAGTATTTACGTAACAAACTAATAAAAATTGAAATTTATGTAAACAGAACCAACAAAATAGCGTTTAAAATATTTTTTACCGTACTTTACTTAGTTTAAATCTAAGCCTACTATAAATGCTATTTTTCCGTAAATCTGCAAATCAGCGTTTTAATAGAAGATATTTAAATTTAAAATAAATTTCCAAAATTTTGTTTTTGAAATTAATTTCAAATCAAGAATTTCTATTTAAGAGGAAAAATGGAAACAAAAAGTTAACTCTTTCCTTTAATTTTTTTCTAAGCAAGTTCAACATTTTTATTATCTATGAAGCTTAGTACTCTATTCGAAAGTAACTATTCCGGTAGACGAATTTAATGCAGAGTTTTTATATAGCCGTAGGCAGAAATGTGCAGATACGTATGTTGCCACCATGTTTTCGTTTTGATAATTTTAGTAAAAGTTAGAAAAGACTTCGTTTGTTTCTTTTAAAAACAATAATCGATATATCTCGTTTAAGAGCATTTTAAAAACGATAATCTAACGACTAAATGGATTTCAAACCTTAGATATTTTACTTACAGAACTTGCTAGATGCCAGCAAAGGAGAGGATAAACGGAACTGCTAATTTAATTTTGCTTTATAATTGGCTGTTTTTTTTTCATCAACCCCAGTTTAAATAAGAATTTTAGTGTCGGTTTGGTTAAAAAACATTCAAGGGTCAATTATTTGTATTTTAATTGAGTGATATATAAACGGAATAAAATATCCATTTTTACTATTGGTTAAAGTTAATAATAAGTTAATCTAATACCACAAGATTAAAATTCTAATTTTAGCTATTAGATTCTATCAAATTTACAAGTTAGAATATAGCTGTTGTTTTTGATACCAATTTCCAATAAGAGATTTTGCTTTTCTGAAATTATGGATATTTAACTAAAATAATTATAGTAATAATTAATCACATAAACGTGAAAACAGAATAAAGAATAGCTAACTTTTAATATATAATATTGGTTTTTTATTAATAACTACATAAATTTAAGGTTTTAGAAAATATAAATATCAATTAAAATTTAGTGTCAAAAATAAACATGCTTATAAAACTTAATGAAACAACTGTATAGTTAAAAACTGCAATAGAGACTGTCAAAAAACTTAATAAATGGTATAGCCAAAGGTTAAATAATAATAATAATAATAGTTCAAAATTAAGGATTCTATTTAGGTACACTAGATATAATTACATATTAAAAAATATAAGTTGCCTATAATTACTTAATATTCTATTAATTTGATTTTTTTTATTGACTACTTAGTAGTATAGTAGGACTATTAATTTGATTTATTTTAAGCTTTTTGAAAATGAATACAAATTATAATATACAAAATACTAATATAGTTATCAAAATCAAAATGATATAATTAACCTTAAATTTAGATAGTTTATATATAGGTAGTTATAGAAAATAAAAATTTTAAACTTTTTATTAAGTTTATTATACTAAATTTTGAAAAAATTTATAAACTAATTTAAAGTAATTATTTTATTACTTTTATATATTAAAAAGCAAAATATTAAAAAGCAGTTATACTTGAAACTTTTAATTTATAAGCATTTAAAAAAATAAAATAAAACTTTTTAATTATATATATTATTTATACTAATAATTTGATATATTATAAACTTTATATTTATTAGAAATTCTTATAATTTAGTAATTATAAATATTATATAAAATTAAAATTTTATTAAAAATTTTAAATAACCAATTTTATTAAATATAATTTATTTATAACTATATAAAATCTAATTGTAAATTATATATTTTTTAGCTTTTTTTATTATTTTTTTAATAAGCCTATTTAATGATACTTTAATTTATACTTAAATTTTATTTCAACTTTTAGCTTATTTAATATTTAAATATATATAGCTTTTTAAAATAGTTTAGATATTTTTAATAAAATTTAAATTTAAAAAATATATTAACTTTTTATATAATAAAAGCTAGTTTAAAATTATAATATTATTATAAAGATATATATACTTTTATATTTACCTTTTCTTTTTTAAAACTTTAGTACTATTTTTATTATTTAATATTTTTTTAATTATAGCTAATTTTAAGTTATTTAAAATATTTATTTAACTTTATATATTTAAAGCTATATTATAAATATATACTTAATTTTTATTTTACTTTTTAAAATTAATATATATTATAAAATTATTTTTATTTTTATTTTAAAATCTTTTTACTAATAGCTAATATAAAAGTTAATTTTTATAGTTTTAAAGAATAAATAAAGCTAATTATTTATTTTTTTTATTTTATTTTTTTTATTTTTTTAAAAGCTAAAATTTTAAATTATTTATTATATTTAAAATGCTTATAAATTTATTTTAAATATATATATTTTTTAAGTTTTTTAAAGACTAATATATAAAAAATTTCAAAATTAATTAAAATTGTTTTTATTTATTTAAATATAAAAAAATTATAATATAAAACTAAGATATATTTAGTAAAAATTAAATAAATAGTATATTAATAAAAAAGTAGCAGTTTTAAAATAATAATTAATTATAATATAAATAAAAAGTAAAATTTTTTATAAATTATAATTAATTAATAAAAAAAGATTTAATATATAATATTTATAATAATAACAAAATATTAAAGTAAATTAATATAATATCAAATTTATATTTAAAGTTTGTAATTTTAATATTATAGTTTATTTTAAATTAAGTAAATAAATTTATATAATTTATTTTAGTAAATAATTATTTTTTTATTAAAATGTATATTTATTTTATACTTACTAAGTTTATTTTATTTAATAATTATAATTTCCTTTATAAAATAAAATAAACCATTATGTAATAATATATACTTTTATTAAAATATTTTTTTAAATGTTTAAAAAAAGTTTATATTAAACTTATTTAACTAAAAATAATAATTTAAGCTATTATTATTTTAGTTTAAAATGTTTAATAGTCTAGTATAAAGTAATAAATCTTAATTTTTAAATTTATTTACTTTTAAATATAACTTAAAAAGTAAAAGTTTTTTATTTAATATTTAAAATAAAGTTTTAATTAACTTTAATTATATTACTAACTATATAGTAGTATTATATAATAGTATTATATATTAATATATATTTTATTATAATAGTTTTTATAGCTTACTAATAAATATAGCTAATATATTTACTTTAAAAGTGTATTTATTAATAAATTTTTATTTTTAGTATTTAAATATATTAGTATTATATTAATATATAATTAAATTTTTAGCATATATTTATTAAATTATAATAATAATATATTTTAAATTTTTAAATAAAAATCTTAAAGTAATTTTTTAAAAATGTTTTACTTAATATTTATTAAATGTAATAATTATAATTTATAAAGTAGTATTTTTTTATATTTTTATTATATTTAGCTTTAAATTTTTATAAATATTTAAAATTAAAATAAGCTAATTTCAAAAGTAGCTAATTTATTATTTAATTAATTTAATAATATATTATTATACTATAAGTTTTGATTATATTATATATATATAGTTATAGTAATATATTTGGAAAAATTATATATAACTTATTATATATATATTTAATTTATATTATACTTTTACTACTTTAAAATAAAATATATTTTACTTTGCAAGCTAGAATTTTTTAATATTTTTATTATTAGTAAATTAATATTAATATTATTAGTATATTTATATTATATATTAAAAATAAAGTAAAATTATTTTTAAAATCAAATTACTACTAAATATTAAATTATTTTTAAAAGTAGTTTTTTAAATATAAATAATTTTTAGTAAATTTTACTAAAAATATACTAAAATACTACATTTTTATACTTTATATATATTAGTAAGAATAATAATAATAAATATTATTTAATTTTCAATTAATTTATTAGCTTATTTTTTTACTATTTTTAAATTAAATTTATACTTTTAAAAGTAGCTAATTATTTTTCTTTTTTCTTTTTTCTTATTTCTTATTTTGTCTATACTTTCTAGTTAGTTTTGCTACATTTTTGTCCTTTAAACTACATTACTTTCAGGTTTTAGGTAGGATTAGCTAAAAAGTACTATATTATAATATTTTAGATTAAATAAATTAATATATATATTTAATTTAATAATATTATTTACTATCAATTTTACTTGTTATATAATAAATTAAAACTCTAATTTTTATTAAAGTAAACCTATAAAGGTTATATTAACACACCTTTTTTGCTAGATTATATTTTGTGCTAGCTTATTAACTGTTTTAATACAAATATAAGTTAAAATATCTAATAATTCAGTATAAATTTCTAAAATAGCAGCCTAGAAAAGTTGTCATATTTACTACTACGCTCTCACTATAAGAATTGAACTTGATGCCATCCTTACTGTAACGTAGTACTTTGTACTTGGTAATATACAGGCTTTTAATTAAACGCTAGCTCAGGAGAGTTATTATAATAGGAAGGTAAATTTAAAATTACTTTAAGTTGAAAACTTGAGGAAAATAACTTTACTTTTGTATAGCTATGTAGAATATGTAAAGTACTTATCTACTTACAGATATATCATTTTAAATATATTTTCCATTTGTATATTAAAATATTTTAAACAGTTTAACACCATATAAATTATTAATGCAGCTTCAAGCTCAAAAAGTTAAATTTTCTTTTACACTGTGACGAATAACACTCGATTCCTATAGAATCATAATTCGATACAAATACCAAAGCAAGTTAAATCATGTTAATGACTAACTTAAATTATCAAACCTAAATTCAATTCAATATTTTTATTTTAACTATCGCTTAACTAAATATTTGTATAAACAAATATATGATATAAATATCGACTATATTTTATTACTAAATAAACACTTATTCCTATACTTATATTTTTCATAGTTATTGTCATATTTTTATTATATTGTATTTTCGAATACTTAAAAATACTGTTACGAACTAAAAAGCCAATTATACGCACTATTGTAACAGTACCTTCTATTTTAATTCGTAAACTGCAGTTTGCAGAAGGTTCAAATCCACAAATTAAACTCGATCCCAACGGGACAATCTGAATTGTATCAAACTCAGTTCCTATAATTTTTCATAGTTTTAAAATGGATCCTAGTTTTTCTTATAACTATGATTTCTATTTACCGCCTACTTTATCAAAAGAATAAGATGTATTGTAGCAGAAGATATCAATATTTAAATACATTTCAAAAGTTGTATTTTTAAATGTTTTTGATACAAATCTAATTATAGTTTGAATATGTATATACTACTAAGGAAAGTGCTACCGAACCTATATAAAGTTAAAGGGGTGGATACTACTACTTCCTCCGGTTTAAAGTTTAAAGATTTAGTTTTTAATATATGCTCTTCGAAAAGGTATAGTTTTTAGTTTCGAATGAAAGCTATAAATTGAGTTTATACCGGATGCAATGGTAGCATTGGTTTCCAAGCGTCTGTATTTATAAGTCGTACACTTCCCGTATATTCATCTGTACCCCTTTTACCCATTCCATTTAGATCCGATTGCAGGGAGTGGCCGTCTGTATTCAATTTCATTAACCAAACAATGAAAAAAAGCTTATTTCTACGCTACTCTTCCTTAAACAGTTGGATTGGTCGAATAAATAAATATATAAGTGGCTTACTAAGCAATAAACTTTGGGCCGAGATAAATCTACCAAAAATTAATTATACTTTGCTATAAGTTAGTTCGCGATTAAAGTAGTTTATAAGTGGGTGAAGTTAAACTTCAAAACGCTTTACAAAATGAAACAAAATAGGATCTTTTGCAGGCCTGCTGACAACATAAGTATAATTTATATTCCGTAAAGTAGTAGATAGTGAATTATAATTTTCTTAATAAAGCGCTTTCCACAAACTTAGAGTTTATTTATACCTTTTACTAAATTTGGTGTACAGATATTCCGACTTCTACCCTTTATCGAGAATGAGCAGCATTTTACGTTTGTACAGTGCAAGTTGGCACGTACCAGTAATTTAAAGCGTACAAAGAATAAATTGATGTTTAGTACCTTTTCTCCGAGTATAATATAGGAGTAGTTGGTAGTAACCTTCCAAACAGCTCCAAATTGAAGCTCCGGTAGTTTGAAACAAGTGCATTTTAAATTTAGTACCGTATAAGTTAAAGTAGTAAAGGATCTATTGGCGTATCTAACTATAATATTAATGTGTAGCGAATACAATAGGTGATTTTATATCGGATGGGTAATATCGTTTCTCCGAATATATATTTACAAACCGGTTCATGCCAACTTTTTAAACCAGCTTAAAAGTCGACCAGTTTTCACCAAATTTTGGTTTAATGGAAATGTCATCAGTTTGCAAATTGAAATAAAAAAGGAAAAATAATGTTAGGCGAATTTCCGAACTATACAATCTAGACTTTTATTTAGTGGATAGGACGAATAGCTATTCTTTAATAACCAAGTTCAAAGTAAAGATGTGGTATACAAAACCCTCACGCATACGCTTTAAATATACCTGTATCCTTTACAGCTTTTCACACACCTGTACTAGCTATTTAAGTATACATTGGTTATAAATACAAGTACCAATTCTAATTTTTAAATTTCTACACTCTAAAATTGGTAGCAATTCGTCAATATTTACGTAAAATAGTCGCTAAATAAATGTATAATGTAATCGCCAAATTTGATTTCTTTCTAAGAACAAGTTTTCGATACTTTTTCAACCACTTTAGCTCCTACTACGCCATTATAAGTACAACCCTTTAAACGGCCAAGGGTGCAGCCGTTAATATCCTGGCAAACTATCGCTGTAGATACGAACTTATATGTAGAACGCGTACTAAATGAACTAATTCGTTAAAACGGAGTTAACTTTTGTTTTAAAATAGCACTACAAACTGCTATATATGTAAACGTTTCTATGAAATACTTGTATAGTGCACGAGTGTTACGATAAAGTCAGCTACGGGGTAAAATTACCTTCGAAAGTCACCTTATAAAGAAATATATGTCATTGATTTAAACACGCGGATAGATTTATACATCGATTATTGGCTTTTGTACCATATGGTACAGTACTGCCTTTTGATTCTAGGTGTATAACTTATGTTGCGATCCGAAAAAAGTAACCGTTCGACACCAAGTGGAAATAAAAGTTGAATATGTTCACTTTTATCTAGCGTTGTTGTACTAAATTCTTTTATTTTATCTACATGCGCTATAATTTTTAATAAATAGGCTATAACCAAAGTGCAAATTGAAACTCGAATTCAGTTTTGGTGTTATTAAAGATACGTAAAAGTTCGATTGTGAAGCGATGAACCGTTCGGATAAACTTATAGCGAAGCTGTACCTAGGGATTGGGATTGTTGTAACTACAGTTGAATTCTTTTAATTTCGGTGATACTGCTGTATGTAAGTTCTTATAATTCAATCCTCTGTGATGTGCCTCATCTGAACCAATCTAGATTAATAAAATATACCCCTTTCCAATCAACTTTTTTAGCTAATAGAAATTGGACACTTGGTTGATATCAATTTTATAAAAATTAAGTTTATCTATTTTTAAAAACGGTGCTGAATTAATATAAATTTATCATCTTTTTTAGGGTATAAATTCCTTAATTTAATTACAAATTTACAAACTTAATAATTAACTAAATTAAATAGCTATTAAAAGAACATAAACTTTAGCGCATATATATTTAAGTTACAGTGTTATTTTTATTCACTTTATTAAAATAGTTGTAAAAGTTTAATTAATATACTTGTTTTTTTAACAGATTCAATTTGAAACATTTTGTAAAGATAGTAGTAAAGCACTTTGTACCATCTAATTTATAATTTTAATTAGAATTGTAATGTAATGTAAACAAAGAACCGAGCCTCATATTGAGAATTATAGCTCCTAAATTAATTGTTTTGTTCCATAAACTTTGCCAATCTGGTATCATTTCTAAATCGAAAGGGGATGAAGTTAAAAGGGAATTTAATCCGACTTGATAAAAGTCCATTTCGAATCAAGTTAATCCACATGATCTATAAAGTTTATTTGTTCCACCCTGATATAAATTATAAACGTTTCTGCACACATGGCGTCCTAAACAATCGAAGTCGTTCATAATTAAATTGTAGCGGTAGCTGACTCTTCCATAGCTGCTTAATTTGGCTTTTAAGTTGGATATAATTGAAGTAACCCGTCTTTAATAAAGTATAACGTTCACCATAATTCTAATTATAAAGTGTTATCGAAAGTCATTTGACTGGATATTCTTTTTTAATTAGTTATCCAGCCCTTATTTTTTTTGCAGCGCTGGATTCTACGAACAATTTATTCCAATGTAGAACAATATAAATAACAGTTGCAACCAATTTTTTCCAAAAAACTTTCTTCTTTTTACTGCTGTTCGAAACATTAAAAAACATGGACTCTACAAGGTAAGCTTTAGCCCTTTTGTTTCAGTACAGTTGGAACTAACTTTCTGTTTTAGAAGCAACGTTACCTTATTTTCGGTAAAGTACTCTTTTATCGAAAAGTTGATCAGTATGTTACATTCGCCTCAAAGTGAGGGGATTATCACTTGGGATGGGGATGGTACGGCTATAGTTATCTTGGATCCCAACCAGTTCGTCAATCGGATCCTTGTCGATTATTACTCCCGCCCTAAATTCGATACCTTTATAAGGCAACTGAACGTAAACTTAACCGATTATTTACTGTTTATTGATAGTTTGATAGGTGCATAGGTTCGACTGTTACCGGTACGAGAACTCATCAGTAGTGTTTCCGCAGATGATGGTATGTATAAACCGTTACTTCCAACGGAACCGACCCGAACTTTTGAACAAAATCATCAAAAAGTCCGGTAGGTACGAAGGTAAAGAGAATCACATCTCGTACGAACGTCTCGACGATTACTTTTCAAAGGTAGTCATATCTACTACTGATGCCTCCGATACTCCAACTTCAACTGAATCGGAACCTAACCCTCAACATCTAGTCGATATGCTGATTAAAAAGATCATATCCGCTTCTATTTCCAACCAACAGAACCAAAGCTTTAACCAGCGGGTGTCGAACAGCACTAGTAACCGAACCAACCGAATTCTACCACCATTCCAGGACGATCAAATTCCTAACCAGTTGAACATCTACCACCCTAAAAACGAACCGATCTATAATCCCAACCCAAGTCAGATCGCAATGAACGCAAACTTTAAGAAAAGCCGCAGTTTACACTTAAATTCGCCAACCCCAACTGCTGCTATCAACCCAACCCATTATCCGTACCCTAAGTACACCTCGCTTGTACAAGCGAACTCTAGAAAATCATCCCAACCGGGCTGGGTACGTTACAAGTTACACAAGAAATCTAAAGAGTTCGTATATAACCAAGCTACCCTTAACAGGCCAGTACCTAACTGTCACCAAGGTACCGAACCGATCCGAGTGCTGCAACCTAGCATTAGTAACCGAAACAGTACTGAAAATTTGAAATCGATCCAAGCTTCGCTTCAAAATCAAAATCTTAACAACTTACATGGGTCCAGCTTAGGGTCAGGATCAGAAAGTTTAAATGGGAACTTAATCCCTTCTCCTACTCAACAACCACATCCTTCGCAACAGCAGCCGCAAGTTATAACACCACCAAAGTTCGAAGTTAAAGTTATCCGGCACGAATCACTAAACCGTATCAGTGATAAAAACCCACTCAAATCGCAACTTAGTAACAAGGATGAGCTGAAAAATGAAGAGAACGATATATTTTCAATTGCTAACCTGTGCTCGTAAAATCGTATGAAACATTATTGTATTTATTGTCCTGAGAAGCTGGATTTCCATTAAATTTAACTAAAAAATAAAAGCTATATACCATCTCCCACCCTCATCGGCACCCTATTTTCAACTACTCTTTGTTATTTGTTACAATGGGTAATAAAAAGTTTCCAATTACCGATGCTCCAGTTGATTTATTTTCATCTACTAAAACGTAATTTACCTGTTAGTAAATTAGCTTTAGTGGTGTCTACTCTAATCCTAGTCACTACACTAAGGGCCATCCACTAGCCCTTAAATGCTACTTTGCTTGCTATCAAGAATTGGCTCTTATTCCCAGTACCAGTTTCTTAGCTATTAGTAAGCTTCCGTCCATCTCCGTTCCGCTAATAAACTATTACCAGCAAACATTTGCTAAAATTTAGCTATCGTTGCCTACAACCCATCAATTTAAATAAGGATTTAAATAAATTACTTTTCTATCGGTTGGAAGCCGTATTTACTAAATTTATAGATCCTTTTAAATTTCGATAAAATTAATATGTTATATGTAAAAAGTTCTCCTGTATGGAACGAAATCTAAAATAACCATTATTTTAAGATGGTGTTCTTAGTACTTTTTAGAATCTATACTTTATTATTATTATTATACTTTAATAAAAGTTAAAGATTTTAATTAAAAGTTAAATAAACCTTTATTTTAAATATATATATAAACAAGTTAAAAAATATATATGTATATATAACCCAATTAAAAGCCAACATAAATATACATAAAGTTAATTAAATTTGCATCCCTTCCCTATAAAAAAAATAGTTACTTTAAACAACTTTAAAATTCATTGTTTCCGTTTTATCTATTTGAAAGTAAATCCATTCTGCTCTACTTAATTTAATTTTTTATCATTTTTTTTAAATTTAAAGCTAAACTTTCTATAAATGTAAAATATGAGTATATAACTTATTTTTTAATATTATGTGCTAGAATGGTTACATTTTAAACACAACTATAATTAATTTTCATTAACTTTAACAAAATTTAAAATTAAAAAGTTATTAGAGAATAGAGTTTTATTTTTATAAATTTGGCATATATTTTATTTTTGCTAAGCTATTTTAGTTACATTTAATGTTAAAAGATAATTTTATATTCTCTATTTTAAATTTATTTAAAAATAGATGTAGACAAATAGTACAAACTTTTTTTTAATAGCTAAGATATATTTATAATAAACTAATTTATATAAAGCTTAAAACTCTTTATTTATTTTTAAAAAGTTAAAAGCTACTTTTAAATTTTTGACTATAATATTTCTTAAATTAATAGATATTAATTAATTTTTTAAGTATTAAAGTTTTTTTTTTAATATATTAAATATATTAAATATTTTTTTATATTTTTAAAATATAGTTTTAAGTTAACTTTAAAGTTATTAAATTAGTATAAGTTAAATTATACTATATAACTAATATTTATATCTTTAATTAAATTAATATATATAATTCTTATTTTTATAATAAAGATATAAAAGTATTATATTTATTAAACTTATATTTAATTATATAATAAGATTATATAAATTTAAATAATGGTATTAAAATAAAGTATTAATATTTTATAAGATTTAAAAACTAACTAATTTTATTCATATTAAAAAATATTTTTAGCTTTATTAAAAAAAGATAAAAGTTTAATTTTCTAACTTTATTTTAAATATTTATAGCTTTTTTTTAAGTTTTCTATTTTTTATTTTTTAGCTATTAAGGCTTTTTAATAAACTTTTATTTTTTTAACTCTATTTACTAACTTTTTTACCTATTTTTTAAAGTGATCTATTTATATTTTTATTATTATTTAGCTATAATATTATTTAATTCTACTACTTTATTTACTATATTTTTTTCTAATATATATATATTTAGTTATATTTACTAATTTAGTTAATATCTGTCTTATTTTAGCTATACTTATTACTAAAATAAAAAAACTACCTAGTTTTTTTTATAATATAATAAATACATTAAAATTATATATGTATATTAAATTTATTTTAATATAAAAATTAAATATTTATTAAAGAAAAAGTCTTAAATAGTTTTAACTATATTATTATCTAAATAATTAATTTTATTATATTTATATATAATTGTTAGTAATTATAATATTTTATATTTATAAAATACTTTTTTTTAAATTTAATAGTTTTTAGTTTTTTTAATTTTAATTAATAGAATTATTTAGCTATATACTATTTATAAAAGGTAGTAGCATTATTATTAAAGTTATTAAATAAGCTTATATTTTTGAAAATTAAGTAAGACTAAAAATATAATTTAGTAGCATAAAAAAAAGTAAATTAGCAATAGTAAAATAGAGAAAAATAAAGATAAATAAATAATTTTTTAAATGAAAACTTAAAGTAATATTAGCATTAAAATTTTAATTTAAATTAATATTTGTAATATAATATGTTATATTAATATAGTAAAGTAATTTGATATATGTAATATAAAAACTACTTTTTTTAATTTATTTTATATCTTACTTATATAAAACTTAGTGTTTTTAAATTTATAAACTAAATATTTCTAATTTATATAAAATATGTATTTTAATATAAGAAAATTTTAGAATATGCTATTTTTACTATAAGTTTTTATTTATGTTTAAAGTTATAGCAATTTAATTTTCAAAAGCACATATATTATATAGTGGTATATGCTACTTTAGTAATATGTACCTTTTCTAAAATTTAAAACTTAAATAGCTTTTAGTAAAATAGGCTAAAGGTTGCATATATTAGAAATAAATAAATAGGACATATATTTTATCTTTAATTTTTAGCTACTTTTGAAAGTAATTGATCAATTATATACTAAGTCTATTAAGTTAGTAAAACACTTTTTTTAAATTTAAGACCTATAGTAATCCATTTTTATAATCAAAATTATCCCTTTATATTAACTGTCAAAAATATGCTAAACTTGAATATGTTTAGAGCATGTATACCTCATTCTATAATTGAAATCAATTTGTATAGAGCTCTTGTATAATCAAAAAGTATTGGATTAAGTTTGTGGTACAACTGTTGAATATATCAAAAACCCAATGTAAATCAAAGTTTATTTAATCATACCAAAATAATATAGTATAGGTAACTATAATATGCTAAATTTTACTGTATAAAATAATAGAAATTAATATCTAACAAAACTTATTTTGGTAGACCTTGAAATTAAAAGTTCGGGTAGAAGTATTTGCTAACTATAAAAAGTTGTTTTTTAGAAGTGAGGCTGGTAGCTCGGATGGTGAATGTGCTGGGTTAACTTCATCAGCTTGTAAAGATAAAACGGTAGGCGTACTAGGAGAGTGCTCGGGGGCCCTTTGATGCGTAAATAGTGGCTGTAAGTAATGTTCATCGAGTGACTGGAACCAATCCTCAGAGTGTCGATCGGTTGATCTTCTTGGTTCAATTGGGGCTACACCAGATGTAAAGTTAGGCTCGACGGATAGATGCTCCTCGCCAGGGTTATCCAGACTAGGTCTATGTTTATCATAACCCAGTGGGTAGTCACGGTAGGAATTAGGTTCGTTATCGTAAGTTTCGTCACTGAAGCTGCCGTCAAAATGGGTTGGGGATTCAGAGTAGAGAGGACTGTACTGAGCGTCCTGACCCGTTTTGATACCCAAGTGCTTCATAACGACGGGAGTCGTACCACCGAACAAGATTACTGTCACCACAACTACAATGAGGATGGTACCACGCATCAACGCGGAGTTAGGGGACTCCACTTCCATAGCGAGTGCAAAAGCGACAGCTCCACGTAAACCGGCCCAGAACAGCATGATTTGGTAGGGTCGACCTATCACTTCCAAGTTCGAACCGGTTGCTCGTTTAGTAATCCAGTTGATCAAGTTGGAGATGGGAATAATCGAACAGTACCTAGCTATACATACGGTAATCTAAAGTTTTCGATCAGTGTCCGTATACAATAAAATAATTTACCAAAGTACAGAGTATGAGGATTACGTTGTACTGTTCTTTCTGACTAGTAAACAACGTTATACCAAGGTAGATGAAACAAAAATTTTCGGAAAGTTGGGCCAAAATTTGAAACATTGACTGAGTCGTTTTCTGAGATCTTAGAGATAAATTTTTGAAGGCGTAGTGCTTTAAAATTATACTGCAGAACAGCAAAGAGACGATTCCTACCGAAATAAAAGATCATTACTCAAATAAGTGAATTAATTCGTACCTGACATCTGGCATGCGTTGGAAAGGAAGTATGAAGCATAAGCCACCAAGGTAATTAAACATGATTCGATCGAATGGAAAGCGTGAAGTTTTGTAAACTTAAGGGTTAAAGCACAGATAAGTCCAAGTGAAAGACCAATCAGGAGTGAGCCTATAAACACTCCAACGAAATCACCAACCCCTTCCCACAAAAGGGATATTTCCAATTCTTTATCAACTACGTGTTGCAACGATCTACAAAATTAAGTTAATAAATAACAAATTATAACTTACTCGAATAGAACGATTGCAACTGAATCGTTAAGCATCGATTCACCGATGATGATAGCGTTGAGTTTAGGGTCGACTTGAAGTTGAGAAAATATACTAATTACGGTTACCGGATCGGTAGAAGATAGAATGGAACTGAACATAAGACATTCGATAAACCCCATCTTAAACCCACCTATACCCGATAAGGTTATCAAATAGGTAAGCATACCAATGATGATAGTTGATATTATCGTTCCCAGGAATGCGTAGGTTAAAATATACTTTATGTTCTTGAAAAAGTTCTCCTATCAATTTAACTCGATTCAGAAAAATAAAATTTTAAAAAAGTTTACCCTCTCTAACTCGTAACCCGAATTTAAAATAATCGGTGGTAATAAAAGGTTGAAAAAGTAAGTGTACTTAAAACTAACCATCTTAGACATAACTGGATCATCTAACATCTTAATAATAAATCCAACAAACATACCTATCAATAAAGTTCATATATTTTAAAAAATATTAAATTTACCTAAAAATATAGCTACTACAGTTTCATGTATAAACTTTACTTTCCAACGTTGTAATAAGTAAGAGGTTATTAAAGTAATCATAAGAAGTAATATCAATATTAAAATTGCCCATGAAGAGTATAGTTCTTGGGCTTGGGCATAAGTATCTACTCCATCAATTAAAGTTACATTACCGAGGTCACTCTGTACAACCGAATCTACTAAAGTTTTGTTTTCGCTCATATATTTATATTACTTCCTTCCTTCCTTTTAATAAATTACTATTTATTTACTAATTTAAGCTAATTATTTTCTAATTCTTGCTCTGTATATTGTATGTTGTACACTTTCAAAACCGATCGAGAAATAGGTTGATAAAATTCGGCATTTAGTTCAACTTATTACTAAGATAAAAGCTGCAGAATTACTTCATAAGTTTGGAAGTTTATTTCCGATTTGGAGTTTAAATCCTTAACCGTATTTTTTATTTGCAAAAACTTGCAGCTCAGCTTCAACTTAGATTACGAGTTAGGTGAAGGTTAAAAGTTTCGTCCTATTCTCGAGAGGGCAAAATTAGTAAATCTTCTACGTCACCTTACATAACTATTTGAACTATTATACTCGTGAAGGTGCAATGTGATTGTAACCCATGTGAAACCGAATAAATATAGACTGAGAAGTGTATTATACTTTACATTTCATCATCCCCTGGATTTGATCATCAAAATAGGTTGAACAAAAATATAAATCCATCCAGCAGAAATAGAAAGGTATATAAAGGGATAAGTAGACTTTACAAAGCAGTTTTCAAGTAAAAAAATCCGTTATCAATGCAAAGCAATAAAGCCCACTCCCAACAACAATCTGAAAAAGAGATAGTAGGACAAAGGAATATGACGGAACTTGAAGACAGGGTGAAAAGTTTGACTGTTGACAGCAGCTATGAACAAGTTGAATTAGCTTTGAAGGACGATATAAAGGTACGCTTAGGTGGTATAGATATTAACGGTGTACTGCGTGGTAAAGTTATATCCAAAACTAAATTCCTGTCTGCAGTCAAATCCGGTTCTTTTGGTACCTTTTTTTATTTTCTCAAGTTAATTATTTACGATCTTTGTAGGTTTCTGTTCGGTACTATTCGGCTGGGATTTACATGACCAATTCTACTACAAGCCGAGTAAATTTTCTAATGACGCTACCGGTAACCTTTATTATTATTTAAATTGTTAACTTACTGGAATATTTTTGTTAAATAGGTTTTGCCGATATAAAAGCCAAGATCGATATTTCAACATTCCGTAGGCTTCCTTTTGAAAGCTACATACCTTTCTTCCTAATTGATTTTTATGATAATGATGAGATGTTATCAGTATGCCCAAGAAACTTGTTGAAATCAGTATCTAATAAATTAAACACCGATCTTAATTTGAACGCGTATGCTGGGTTGGAATACGAATATTTCAACTATAAAAGTAATTTTAGGTTTTATATCTCTCATTAATTGTTCGTATTTGTATATTTGTAGTTGATGATGAAGAGCATAAAGATCTGTTAAATTTAGTACCTATTTCTACTGATATGTGTGGGTACTCTTCCATACGTACCAACTTAAACCAACAGTACTTCGATGCCATATTTGACGATATGGCAAAGATGAATATCCCGATCGAAGGGCACCACTGTGAATCGGGTACTTTTTTTTCTTTCTCCATCATGTCCAATACTAACCTGTTTTTGTTTTAATCAGGTCCGGGTGTTTACGAAACTGCTTTGGAATTTCAACCTATAATTCAGATGGCTGATAACGCTAACCTGTTCAAAACTTTCACCAAAGTCATCGGTAGGAAGCACGGTATCCTAGCGTCATTCATGGCTAAACCTAACGTCAAATTACCCGGTTGTTCTGGTCACGTACACATATCTTTAGTCGACCAAAATAACACCAACCTGTTTGCCAACGAAACTGGTCAGGAAAGTGAAGCGGGTAAAAAAGTAAGTGGATACAAGGAAGGTGATTTCGATGGGTTAAGTGATACGCTAGTTTACTTTTTGGGAGGCTTACTTCTGGCTTTCCCAGGCTTAATGCCTATTTTCGCCCCTACGATCAACAGGTAATTCATTTCCTTTAATAAGTTGATAAATTTATATTTGGTTAGTTATAAACGCCTAGTTGAAAATTTTTGGGCTCCCGTTAAACTTTCGTACGGAAATGAGAACCGCTTAGCAGCTATACGTATCATCAAACCACCTACCTGCTCCCCCAAAGCTACTCGACTCGAAGTGGTAATAATTTTTAAAGTTCCATCTGGTTCGCTAATCCTTTTAACTTTTAGCGGGTACCCGGTTCCGATTCCAACCCCCACTTGGTCCTCTACGCTATACTGGCATCTGGGTACTACGGTATCAAAAATAAAATCGTACCCCACCTGCCACCCCTACGCATTAACGAAGACTTAAAAGATTACCCTGGGGCCAACCTACCTAAAACTTTGAAGGAAGCTGCTAAGCTTATGGTAGACCCAGATTCTATAGTTAAAGATGTCTTAGGCGCCGAATTAGTTGAGCATCTATATCTAGTCGCTACCAACGAATTCCAGAAATTCGAACAGTCCGTCACTGACTGGGAGTTGAAAAGGTATATGGAGTTAATTTAATAAATAAATTCCAGGTAGCTGTTTTGTCTATGTAGTTGTTTTAGATTCAAGTTAGCTAACCAAATTTATTTTTGTAATAGCTTTTATTTCTTAATTTAAGTAGCTACTGTCGTAGTTGCAGATTATTACTTTTGCAATTACGGAAATAACTGCAAACTTAACTCTTTAACCATTCATTTAATTATAATATTAAAGGTGCCGTTGTGGTCAGCTAAACTGCTTGAATCTATTTAAACTTAGCTACCAAATGCAAAATACTAGATGAACTATAAGTTTTTAATAGAGTGAATATAAGAAATATTATTTAAACTTAACTTTATAAACTTATATTGGAATGCTTTCAGATTCTTGATAAGTAATTTGAAAGTGATTTGTCTAAAACTATGGTTGCTTCTAAAACTTATTCTAATTGAAAAATTAGAATTTTAGGCCAATTTTATTTATTTTAATGATAAATTTGCTTATATTATTGGAAATAGAGTATAATTAGAACTTTTGAAGTTATTCTATTTTTAACTAAAAATTAGTTAATTGAGTAAAAGTGTAAAGTAAAATTAATAATTTAAGATACTTTAAACTGTAAAAAAAGAAATTTCTTTTTATTACTTACAATACATTTTAATCTTTTTTGTCAAATCTAAAAAAGTAAAGTAAATTTTTATAATTTTATATTTATAAAATCATTAGTACATATTAAATATTTTGATTTTTATATTTACTATTATAGGTACAAATTAAAAACTTTATCTATTACTAGTATAATTTTATTATATAGGTATAATATTTAGATTTTTAGCTATAATTTTCTAAAAAGAAAAAAGTTAAAAAATATTAAAGTATTATTATATTTTTATATTTTAACCTTTTAATTAAAAGATACTTTATTAAGAAAAAATTATATTATTTAACATATTTACTAAAAATATTATAAGTTATAGCTTTATACTTTTATAACTTTTAACTATAAATTATAATAAAAAAATATAAGTTTTTTTAGCTTAAATTTACTAATATTATTTTATGCTAAAATAGTATAATTTTATAAATTACTAGCATTTTTAGATAATATATATATTTTAAATATAATATTTAAATATAGTTTAAAGTTTAAACTATATATAAATTTATATTATATAAAAAATAATTTTTATATTTTAATTTTACTATTATTAATATAGTTTTTAATTATTTAAAAGTATAAATTAAAATAAATTAATGTTTTTTTTATAAAATTTATTAGCAAATTTAAATTAACTATTTTTAATTTTAAATAAGTATAAATCAAAACTAGCTATATTTATAAATATCAGTAAGTATTTACTAACTAAGCTTTTTTAATAATTTTAACAAAAAGAAATTTACTTAAAAAATTAATTTTTTATTATTATAATAAATTGTAAACCAGTATTAAATATTATTAAATATTTATAAGTTTATTAAAATATATTTATTATTATTAGTAAGTACTTTATATATATTTTTTATAAAAATTTTTACTTTTAAAATTAAAAATATTTAACTATATAGTAAAAAAAATATTATTAAATTAATAAAATTTTATAAATAACTTTATAAAGTAATGTTTTATTATATATATAAATAATATAGTTTTTTATTTTTTAGTAAAAAAACATTATATTTATTTAATATTTTAATATAGCTATTAATAGTAACTAAGTTATTTATTTATATTAAAATAATTTACTAAATATATTTAATATAGTATATATATTAACTTTAAATCTTTTAAAATAGCTATAATTATTATAAATATAAAAATTATAAATTAATATTTTTTTAAATTAATATATTACTTTATTATAATAAGTTTTAAACTTAATAAAATAAAATTTATTAGTTTAGATAGTTTTTAATAATATATTATTAAAGTATTACAAATATTAATTAGTTATTTTAAGTATAATCTTTTATTTTTGACTACTTTTATAGCTTTTAAGCTTTAAATAAGTTAATAATTTAAAATTTTTTAATTAAATATCTATTTTTAAATTTAGTTTTCTAACTAAGTTTATTTATTAGCTTTAATATTTAATATATTATTATTATATAACTTTATTAATTTATTAATAACTTTTAGTTTAAATTTTAATAAAAGTTAAAATTATATTTAATTTTTTTTATAGTATTTATATAATATTTCATTACTTAGTAACTTTATAAGTCACTTATTTAATAATTATTCTTATCTTTTTTTATCTTTTTTTCCCAAGCTTATTTGATTTTTTAATTATTTTTTTTATCTATTTCAGATAATAAAATTATACAAATTTATTTTAATAACTTTATATAACAAATATTAATAATTTAATTAAAATTTTAAATAAAAAAATATTCTTTATTTTGTTATTTTTACTTAAAAATTTAAAAATTTAACATTTAAAAAACAAGTTTAGTATAGCTGTCAGTACTAACTAATAAAGAACTTTACCTTACTGATATATAAAAAATCATAACTGCCAATAACTCAACCTGTTTTAAAACCATTTTAAATTATACTGAATTGCACAAAAAGCTATCTTTACTGTATAATGGTAAGATATTGACATTTGTTTCTCATTTTTATATTATTTTTATTACTCTATTTTATTGGAAAAATGGAGGCTATTTAAAATTGCAGATGCTCTCATCTTCTTCTACAAATTTTGTATATAGAATTTAGTTACTTTTTTGCCACTAAATAGTTTGTAGTCCTTGTGGCTATTATTATTTGCAACTTGAACTATTTATAAATGTATATTAATTTTGCCATCAAATTTCCACCAATCTTACTTGTCTACATTATTTACTGAGCATTCATATTTGTTGATACTATGAACAATAATAAAATCAATCTTACTTCATTATTATCTACTAACTTTTTTGTATAAGTGCTTATATTTGTTGCTACTTTTGCATTGTAGTATTTTGTACCATATAATATAAAAATTGCTACTAGTATTATACTAAAGACTAAATATTACAATTTATATATATTTTTTAGTTTTATTAATAATAATAATCTTTTATTTTTAGGCTAAAAGTTTATATACTATTTTAAATTTATTTTTTTATTTAAAAATTATAAAAGTATATATATATATAATTTGTTTTTTTAGTTTTTAATTTTTTAATAGTATAAAAAATTACTATTTATAAATTAAAAACTTAATTACTTTTATTTAATAACTTTTTAAAACTAATATTTTATATAAAATTAGTATAAAAATAAAAATAAAAATAACTAAATTGCTTAAAACTTTTAAATATATAAATTAATATATATATATTTAAAGTTTGCTATAGTTAAATTTTATTTAATTTTTTTTATATTATATTAAAAAAGCTAATTATTTTATTAAATTAATAATAACTTTCTTTTAAAAAAACTTAAAAATAAAAATAAAAATAAAAATATTTTTTATAACTGTTATAATTTTAACTTTTTTAATTAGTTAATTTTTAATAAAAGTATCTTTTTTATATTTATATAATAATATTTACTTATAATAATATTTACTTATTATAATATTTACATTATAATTTTACTTTTATTTTTAAATTATTTATTTGCATTTATTATATTTTATAATAGCTTTAATTTTATTTATATTTATTATTAAAATTGCAAATATTTATTATTATTATTTTAGCTATTTTTTATTATTTAATAACTTATTAAAATATAAATATAATTTAGTAAAACTTTATAAAAGTATAGTAAAGTACTGCATTTTCATACATTATAAATATATATATAAATATAGTAAAAAATAGCTTACTAATTAAAAAATAATAAAAAGCTATTGAATTTTTTTAATATTTTTAATTAAATTAAATCTAAAGCTATACTTAACTTTTATATTATAAAAGCTAAACAAAAAGTTAAATATTAAAATATTATAAATATAAAATTTAATAATTATAGTAGTTTAAAATATATATATATATATAATATATAACTAGATAATAATAATATAATATATAAATATAATAATAAAAAAAGTATTAATTTAAAAAAAAATTATTAAAACTAAAAAATATTTAAAAATTATAGTACTAATAATAATAACTAAATTTTTATTTAAAAAACAAAATAAAATGTAAATAGTTATTATATAAAGTACTTTTAAATAAAAATGAAAAAAGAATTTTAAAAATATATATTTATATTATAATAAAAATTTCTAGTTTAATAATTAGAAATAAGTATATAGACTAATTTAATATAAAAATTAAACTTTATATAAAAGTATTAAGTAAATATATATTTTTTTCTAATAAATATAAAACAATAATTAAAATATTTTAATAGTAAAAATAAAAATGCACATATTTAGTAAGATATTTATATTTAATAAAATTAATTAGTTTATTATACTTGCTAATATTAACTTATTAAAACAAGAAATATAAGATAATAAACTTATAAAAATTGTAAAACTACTTTAATATTTATATTTTACACTACTTAAATATATAAATTAGTAATATATACCAAATTTAAACTATTTTTACAATTTTTTAGCTATTAAATATTTAACTAGTAATTATATAATATTAAAAATAAATTCATTTTAAATAATATAATGATTTTTATAGAAATTTAGTATAGCTACTATTATGAATAAATTATTAAATTAAAAAAAAACTAAAAATAAAATTTTTAATTTACTTATAAAAAATCTTTTTAATAAAGTGGGTAGAACCAACTTTTTTTCATAAATAGAACATTTTATAGCTATCTTATTAAAGATTATATATTTATATATTTAAGTTGTAAGCTTTATATTAATAATACTATTCAAATATGCTAACCTGTTATAACCTAAGCTATTAAAACTGTTAAAATAGATATACTAAGTATAACAGATAGAAATATAGTAAACTAAAGCTATTAAGAATAGGTGGTAAAAGGTATTAAGTGAAGAAACCGTTTTGACCATCTCTAAACTTCTTTACCACCACTTCCATAAGCAGGTTCTTCATATATAAAGACAACCAGACAGCTATACGATGAATAAAATTGAGTGGATCTTATACTTTTATCTTGGTAGAGCCCACCAGTTTTTATGGGTATGTCTGGAAACGATTGTTTGCTAAATAATAATTGCAGAAAATGGAATTTATAGAAAAAGTTAATAATAGATCTTTTTAAAAATTGAATCTTGTGGATAGACTCAGAATGATCCATATCACCAATTTACGGATTTAAAATTAGAAAATCTACTTAAAATAGAAATAATTTATTCCAATAAACGCAATTATAAAGGCAATATTTATTAAAATACAGTTATTTATAAGCCAGCATACGGAACAATATATTTAAAGTAAAGATGAAATCACACCAGTAAGATTAGTTATACACTTGGTAAGGGAATGTTGCATTTAACCGGGTAGAATTACTATCTATACGGAAAATAATAGTGGTATACCTAACGTAAAGTGTAGTTAGATAGCGATTAGTTGGCTCATGAGCTAATAAAGTGAATATTGGACTGACGTATCCAGCAGTAGCAACTAAAAAGTGAGTTGCAGCAAAGGCCTCTTTAGGAATATTGTAGTAGCCAGCGATGATTAGTAAAGAAATTACGATATCGGGGACAATACAGATGATGTAAGCTAAAATAACACTTATCAATTTAAAGGTAGTTCTAATTTTGGCACTATCTACAGCTTTCCTCTTGACCTGATCCTCTAAAGATAGCGTATCTAAACTATCAACCTGTTGTTTTGCTCTTACATCGCCCATTCGAATTAAATTTTCGTTTGAGGATTCGTTTTTAGATTCCTCGGAACTATCGGGAATAGCTCTAACCGACTGTCGAAAAGAGACTAAAATTTTATAGTAGCAGTAAGAAATGATTACAAGCGAAATGAAAAACCTCGCTACTAATAAGGAAAGCCAGCCTACAAAATAATTACGGCTAGGCATTCCAGGTAACGCGAAAGGTAGGCATAACAACCCGGATTTGGACCACATATAGGCATTTTTAAAAGTATCGTTTACCAAAGTGGTAGCTAAAGATAAAGTTGCCGAACAGAACACTATCATCATCCAAACCTTGGTAGGCAATCTAACGTTATGGCAAATAACTAAATAACGCATCAACCCTAGAATGGCAACGATCTCGATAGTGGATTGAGTAGCTGTAAACAGTAAAGCTGAATCGAATTTACACCACCAAGTTGGCAGCAGTTGATACTTATGCTTATAAAACCACAGTAATGAGATCCGGGTTATTGACATGGTGTAAAATATACCGTCCAAAAAAGCTATTATACCTATCAGTATCAGATCGGGACTTTTAAACTTTAAACCTAGCCCTGCTACTGCCAATGTAAATCCATTCAATAAAAATCCTATAACCGAGTGTATAACTAAAACTATTTCGGCACTTAACATGTACTCGATACTTGTTCCGGCCATCCTCCTTTAAAAAGTGGTTATTCTAAAGTTGAAGTTTAAGAAAATAGGTTGTAAATTGGAAATGACTGTAGATTTTATAGTTTTTTAAAAAGTTCACTTATGTCACCAATATATTATTTGAATATATTTTCAATAAACTTCTGTTGGCTTATTCCTAGCATAATATATTATTAATAAATTTAAGTTGGCATTGGAATTGATTCCATTAATCAAAAAAAGTATTATTTACTATACTCCTTGCTTATACAGAGCTTTCTATTTATAAGGAAAAGGTATTGTTGTAAAGATACTAGATTAGGTGGAGTATGGGAAATTTCTATAATGACAATCTAGTTTTTACAATTTATATAACCAACTTTAAAATAGTTCTTTCCAAACTGAACCAATATTATTTGCTAAATCTATTAAACGAAATTTAATAGTTAAGTATAAAATTACTTGGTAGGTTAGAAACTTTATAGGTACATTTAAATCATTAGTAATTTTATCCAGATATAGCTGATGCTAGCGAAAAACTTTAGCATTGTTGCAGACTAATGGACGGGATAATACCACTTATAGTGCATAGGCTAAAACAGTAATGGGTCTATCCAACAGGTTCGAAGTGACTTAATGGTGTATTACACGTGGAAACCTAATTTGTTATATCAAGATTTCACAGACTTATTAGGTATCATTCTTGTTGAATACATTCGGACCCTTCCAGATTTAAATTCTTTTCGCTTAATACGTTCTTGGCTACGCAGATGAGCAACATACATTAAGGCATATTCTTTAACTAAATAAATTGGATACATTTTTATCTAATAGACAAATGACCAGAAATTTATAGTAAATAAATCATCGGTCTCAAACCTAAGCCTATATTCAGAAAATGGTATAACGTTACTAAAGAGGAAATCACAGTGACTACTTCCCATGTTCTCCAAAATTCTCAGTCAAATGGGAGTGGTATATATGGTTTTATCTTGTTATTTGGATGTCCGAATACTTACATATCCGTACAATTAATATACCAAATTTCTATATAAATTTAATTAATTACAAAAATTTTAACTTAATTAAAATATTATTTTTTAACGACCACAGGTCATAGCTATCCTAAGTCTACTTTTATATATCCAAATAATGTAAATGTTTTAAAGAATACGTCATAAACTATTATTAATATAAATTTCATAGATACACTTTATATTCCAGCTGACTACGTTTTATTACAAATAACTAATTGCCTACCGATACCATAGCACCTAACTCATTATATAATTGTATGTTTTAATAATATTCAAATCATTAAAATAACTGGTATTATCAAATTCTTATAGTTTTTAAAATTTGACATTTATTCCTTGAAGAATTTTATTTAATTTTTAATTAAAAAAATTTCTAATTAATAAAAGTTTATTTGTTTAAATTGAAGTAAATTTTAACCCTTTAATTTCAAAAAATCTTTTTAATTTTATTATCTGGACAAAATTATTTACACTTTTTGCCAAAATTACACCATATTCTAAAATATTTTGTGTAAATAACTTTGTCTTAAATTTATGATCATTTAAAATTTACTCGTTTTAAATGATGTGATTTACGGAGTTTTAGAATGTGTAATAATTTTGGCAAAATATATATATACTTTTGTCAATAATAAATAAATAAAATTCATTAACTTTAAGGGAAAAAATAGTTTAGCTTTAAAGAAAGTTCAACCATTACAAGTTGCAAATATAATTAAGTTTTTAGCTGTATAAGTACAATTTAGAAACTTTTCTTCATTTTAATTGTAAACTATTTAAATGTTTTTGATATAATAATAATATTCTTAAATTTGATACTACTATATTTTTTTAGTAAAAATATGTGCTTTAAAATAATGTAACTAGATTTAGTATTTTAGAAGAAACTTTTTATTAAAATATAAATCCAAAGTTTGAAAAAAAGTTAATAATTTTGGCTTTGAAAATAAAAATGTTAATAAAGATAAATATAATTAAAATGATAAAACTGCTAGTAAAAACAAATAAAAGTAATAGTACTAAAATCAATAAAAAAAAGTTTACTTAAAATATACTTAATAATGTTTATTTAATTAATATTAAAATAAAATCTAAAAGATTATATATAAATTATAAAATATTGTATTTAATATATATTTTGGCAGTTATTTATAATTATTCAAATTATATTATTATAATAATATTATAAATATTAGCATAACTTATTTTATTATATAGTATAAGTTTAGTCTAATTATTTTTAAAAATATATAAAGTTATATATTATAAATATATATATAATTATACAGTATTTAATACTATAAAATATAAATATTTAAATTTATATATAGTTTAAAATTTAATTTAATTAAAAATACTTGTATATTTTTTAAGCTTTTTTTAAATATTAAAAAAATTATATTAAATATATTTAAACCTTACTATATAAAAATCTTACTATTAAAGCTATAAATAAAAAATAACTTAGTGCAAATAAGCTTTTTTTCAAAGTTATTATACTAACTTTATTTTATTTTAACTATTTTTATAATAAATTATTATTTAATTTAAAAGATATTTTAAATTTAAAATTAGCTAATTCTTTATTTATATATTTTCAGTTTTACAATTTTTTTTAATTTGCTTATTATATTTATTATTTATCATTTTAATAACTAATTTAGTAAATTACTGCCTAGTATTATAGATAACTTTTTTTAAAATTAAAAAATATATTACTATTTACTAACTAAATCTATACTAATTTTAAAAATTTTATTTATTTATAAATTTAACTAGTAAATATAAGAATTTTATATAAATAACTTTTAGTATTCTATTTAATAAATTAAATTTTACAACATTAAAATAAATGTTATTTAATTTTAAATAAAGTTAGCTATAATTTGTATATCTTTTTATTGAATATACATTTTTAATTATTAAAATATTTTAAAGGATTGTAATTAATTGTTCTCAAAAAAATAGAAGATTCTATATATAAATATAAATAAAAAACTTAAAATTTTAAATTTTAAACCTAGTATATAAAATAAAATAAAATAAAATAAAAATTAGTGCAACTTGAGAAACTTATAAAAATTGTAATTTTATAGTTTTACTTTAAGTAACCAATTTTCTACTGTTAAAATTTGAAAGGGTTTTATAATTTATAAGTTTTGTACTTTTAAATGAATAAATAAAAGTTGATAACTTTTAGTTATTTTAATTTATTAAATTTAACTAATATCTTGCTTTTACATTATACTTTTACTACTGCATCGGTTTAAGCTTGGTCGAGTTAATAGCACTTTACAATCGAAAACTAATTATATAGCTGACTTTGAATTTTGAAACGAAAATTTGATTGTTCATTAATGATATCCCCCTATTGCTATAATTATGAAAAGGTGTATTGGGACAATTGAAGTTCTAGAATCAATTATAATTAATCGCTACACTTATATATAAAACACTTTAAAATATTTTATTAAATAAAATTAAAACTTTTGAAGAACGTTGGTAGGTTAGAACCAAAAAAGTAGTTAAAAAAAGTTATGTACTAATTAACCAGTTCAAAGTTGGGCTACTTATTAGGAGAACCTTTCCACCAGAGCTTGGATAGCACTAACCGTACCTAAGATACAGCCAACAAAAGCGACTACGAAGACGATCAACATCCAGATATACTCCCAGATCGGTCTGTTTTTCCAACCAAATAGTTTGAGGTGGCATACAATAGGAATGAAGAAAACAACCGCACAGTTGGAAAGAGCACCTATTAACGACATAAATAGTGGGAAATCAGGTACGAAAACTGCGATTAAAGTTAGACAAACTAAGCTGATGAGACGGATAGCAGCTCTACATAAAAATTCTTGGAGCGCAGGCATGTGATCCCGATCGACGTTGAACTTCTTTTCTACTTCCAAACTGAAGGAACACAGGGCGATAGGGATGACCATAACTATATGTAAAGTAATAGCTAACTGGGAGATAACTCTAGCGACACCACGAGGTAACGATTCAGTGATAGGGGATAGAACCGAGTTCCCGTAGACGTAGTAGTCTACGATACCTATGAGTGCGTACATGGAGAAGATGGTGAACATAGAGAAAGTTAAAACTTTAGTCCACTGCTTCGGTTTAGCCATGGAAGCTTCGATATGGGGATAAACTACGTTACCACCGAACGAGAATCCAATGGTAGCTAAACTTAATGGGACTTCTTTCCAATTGATGACGTCGTGCGTGTTATTCAATTGGTTAGGTAAATCTAACAAACCTACAACAACTGCTACTCCGATGACTATAAATGTAGCTAAAGCACCAAAAGCTGATAACCAAGCTACCTCCTTCAAAGTCTTTAACGATAAATAAGGGACTACAATAACAGCTCCACTTATAGCGATCCAACTTTGTAATGTAAGTGCATGCATTTCGTAAGAAGTTGCAACCGAATCTAAATTTATACCCACCAGCATTATTAACAGACACGAAACTCCCAAAAGCGTAGAATAATGGAACAACTGTACGACAAATCTACCTATTTTACCGAAGGAAGCTTCACCTATCTCTGGATAAGACAGTAACCGTTCACCTGGTTTTGCATATAGACATTCCATAAGTAGTTTTCCAGTATAAATCGATATTAAAGCGGATAAAGCTAAAAACAGAATCGAAACCCAACCTCCTTGTTTTAAAGCATATGGGATACCTAAAGTACCGGCACCGGCTACTACACATACTACATTGAAATAAGCTCCATAACTTGACCCTGTTCGTGAAAACGTTTCTTCTCCCTTCAACACTGAAATTTCAGGATCGGATGAATGGGTATCTGAATTTGATTTACCTACAGTACCTAAAAGGATCTTTTAATACATGTAAATTAAGAAGAGTAGAAAGTATAAAGTTGATTTAAGTTTAATTACCGTAGGTATTAAAATTATTATTAAATAAAAGAGTCGGTTTTGTCATCAAAATAAAATATCAAACTAGTTAAAATATAAAGTTTAGATTAGCTATACATGTACCGTTTGAAAATATGGCTAAACTTTTAAAAAGGAGAGGTGCTAGAACAAAGATGGTATAATAATACTTACCTATATCGAAGTCTTGTGCTTGTACTGTCGAATCGTACTTTTTCATAGTTGACTGATATTAAACCAAAAATTATTAATTATTGTAGTTGCCCTTTAATTTTTGAAGAGTTAGTTTTACTTTGTAGTTGATGACCTTCAAGCTTTATAAAAATTAGTCAAGCTTGGTAGTAGAAAGGTAAAATTTTGATTTAAATTATGAGGTTTTTCTATTTATACAAGGCTAATTCGTTCATTGTTCTATTTGTCCAATAAATTGTTCCAATTTCCAATATTTTAGAGAATAAATTGTTGAACCGAACTAAATTTAGAATGAATAATTTCAAGTGAGTCATGATTTATAAGGTTTAAGACCAAGGGTTATAATTTGGATTGGATTAGCTCGAACGGTTAACTACGGTACCGTTTGAACGCCAAGGACAGCTTTGTCTAACAATTCGATCCCATCCCGTACACCAGTTTTCAGATCGAAAGCGCGTACTTTAAATTTTTAAACGGTAGCTCTGTTAAGCGGATCAACAAATGAAAAGCTTCCAATTTATGCTAAAAGAGTAATATGGTAACAATAAGTTAAATAAATGATGAATCGAACACTATTTTCTAGGCTATGCTAAAAAAGTACTAGCGGAAGCAATAGATTGAATAAAACGTGGGTAAAATCGTATTTATTAAGCTTCTTTTGCTATTTTAACTGGTTTAGGTTCAGATTAAAATCTTTTCTCATTAAAAAAGGGTTCAAATTGTTAATTTTATATAACTAAATACAACTACTGTGGAACGTATCCCAGGTATTTTAAAGCTATTTATTTCTACTGATAAAACGATAGTATACCGAAAGTGACATTTATTTATAAAATACGGCTCGATCCCATATAGGAAAGCATAGGTTCATCGTTAGATTCACCAATGGATACGCAGTTATCGGTTTCTTTATAGCAAATTATAGTAGTTGCACGTAAATAAAGTTGTTAGTGACCACCTAGGCAATAAACTACTTAATCCAAAATGCACGTTTGTTCATCTGGAGTAACGCATTTCTGTTGGTCATAAAGCAATTTTTTAGTTGAAACGGTAGAAACCATCTGAGTTAAAGTTGGATTTGGAGTTGGCTTCGACGAGATAGTCGAAGTAGTTTGATTTTTAATACCGGTGTCCAGGTTGTTTTTAGGTAAACTCGTATGTAACGTCGGTATAACTGACGTACTATTAGCTAAAGTGACTGTAGTAGTGTTTGATGTGATGGTACTGACTGCATTGATAGGTATTGTGACGTTCGAAGTTGAAGAGCTGGGTAAAATCGGTTCATACTCCGTTGTACAACCGTACTCATTAGCACATTCAACACCGGTATCTTCGCTCTCTTCTATAATTTCTTTTCGAAGTCCAAGCTTTTGGGATTCACACTGTTCATATGTTTCACATTCTGAACTTGAATCTTGGAGAGCATCGCGTATGTTTTCAACCAAATCAGAATCCTCTACAAACTGAGCTACCCCCGCCTTCATTAATATTATCAGATATATCAAGTTGCAGTGCTGCATAGTTTATAAAAAACGGGATATTTTTTTCTGGAATATTGCTTTTAATATTAACTTTTTTTATTGAGCTGATCACCTAATATAGGCTACTCAATTGTGTATATTTAATATTAACTTTAAAAGTAGATTTTCATTGCATAAGTTTACATATTTCAATTTCATGAAAATCTTTTGAAATTAAATTTTATTTATGATATAAAGAATGTATATAGACTATCATTACGAAAAGCGAATTGATAAGGCCGGATAGTATTAGATACCTTCAGTTATAAGACGTACGAGTACTTATACATATTATACCTAATGTATTTAGTTAGGGTATGTTGGAGAGCATTATACACTTCTAAGTTAAAGCTGGCTGCTGGTTATACTCCACGGTTTTATTTTACCACGGCTTAATATTTTCAAATATTTTCGCAAAATAGTTTAAACAAACAGTGCCGAAACGGTCCAAAAATAAGAGCAGCTTTAAATACTAAAGTTATTTATTAGCCTTAATAGTATGTGTCATCATCCCTATTTAAGGGCATGGTACGCTTTAAATTTATACTGTTATTAAATTGTATTTCAGTTAAATCCGGAGACATTTTTTTTAAAAACTATAAATTTTTGAAAATTGAACCGATAAACATTAACGGTAGTAATGCAGTTCCATTTCTAAAAATAATACAACTATTTTGTACCTATTTCAAAATAATAAAGTAATAAAGCAAATTCATAAAGACGTATATGGCTTAGTTAAAAGTGCTACTATTTTCTATACCTTAATCTTTGCAATCTTCGCTATAAATATGGAAATAGTGACTGTACACCTCTCAAATGTATTTGCCTAAAAAATGGTAAATTTTATTAAATTCCCATACACAGATAACTTAATAAATTTTAAGAATTAGAAAATCTATTGCTAAAATAATAATAAAATAAAGAGATTATTTATATTTAAATAGTTGCTTTTAGCTATTATACATTTTTTTACCTTTCTTTTCACGTAGTAGAAATTTACTCAAATTTATCTACTAAATTAAATTTAAAATTAGCAGTTACTCCCTATTCTAGCTCTTCCTCTATGCTTAGCTTTATACTATGTTTCTTTTGCTTTATTTTTTAAATAGCTAAAGGCCATACATTACAAGATGTGAAAAGTAGAAGTAATTCATAAGGTTTATTTTTCTATTAATATACTTGATTGCATTTTTTTTGTATAAGTTGAAACATTATCTATATATAAAGTTTTAATATTCTATATACTTAATAAAAGCATTTTTGAAAAATATACTTTAGTAAATTACTTAGTAATAATTAGCTTTTAGATCCCAAGCTTTCTAAAAAACTATACCTTTATTATTTAAAAAAATTACATATAAGAAGCTTTTACAATTTTTAAAATTTCTAATAATTTTAAAATAAGGATTTTTAATAAGTATTTAATTTTATAAACTATAATTAAATAAAGTAGTAAACATTTTTATTTAAGTAAAAAAATAAAAAAGTGAAATTTAAGTTTTGATAAAATTTTTATTAAAAAATGAAAATAGTTATAGTAAAATAATTTAAATATAGAAATTTAAAAAAGTAATTTACATAGTAGGAATAATAAACCTGAATTATTAGAAAAATCACTACTATTAATAACTTTTATATTACAGTTAATATATTATTAGTAGTATATTTAAAAAGTAGTTAGTTTACTATCTTTAATAAACTAAAAGGCTATAAAATAATGTTTAATATAATAAAAGTAATTTAAAGCTTAAATATCTCTAAATATTAAATATGTAAAATAGTTTATTAAATTAAAAAAAAATAGTTTAGAAAATTTATCTTTTTATATAAAAGTAGTTTTAGCTAGAATATAAAGTTTATAAAATAGTTAAAAGTATTTATAATTATAAATAAGTCTTTTTATTATTATAAATCTTAGTATAATTATATATTTAGACTTATAAAATAAGTTGTAAAGTTATAAGTATAGTTATATCTTTTTAAGTATAGTAATAATTAAGTTTAAAAGTTTATTATAAAGCTAAAGTATTATTATAATTATATTATTAAAATAAATAATAATTTATAATTAATAGTATAAATATAAATATTGAAATGTAATTTAAGTTATATTATAATTAAAAAAGTATTAAAATTAGCTTAATTATTTAATAAAATTTATAAACTTAAAGTATAAATTAGCTTATATATTTATTTTATAAAATAAGTAAATTATATTTAAGGCTTAAATTAGTTTATACTTAAAATTTGGATTTATAGCACTAATTATATAAATAAAATAATAATAATAATTTTATAATATAATATATATTATGCTTACTAAACATATTAAAGCTAATAACAATAGTTATATAATAATAAGTATAAGTCTATTTTTAAGTTATAAGTAAAGTTATCTTATTAAAAAATAGTAAAGCTTTAAAATATATCATAATAAGCTTATAAATATATATATAATAAATATAAATTTAATAACAACTAAAAAGTAAATTAATTAAAAAAAAAGTTATTTAAAATTTAATAAATAAGAAATAAAATATAAAACTATAAATAATAATAATTTTAAATATTAAAAAAAAATATTGAAAATTAAATTAGCTTATATTTAATTAAATTTTTTATAATAAAAAATCTGTTATTAAAAATATATAAAAATGCTAAAAATAAAAAAATAAAGATTTTTTTTATTAAAATTTTAATTTATAAAAACTTTATTAATAAGTAAGCTATTAAATCTGAATTTTATATTAATTATATTAAAAATATTTATTTTTAATAAATATAAATTATATAAAAATAATATTTATTATTAAAATAGAGTTAAGTTAAATATTTTTACTTTTAATTTAGATTTACTATATTATTATTATTTTTTTCTTAATAAATATTATAAAGTTTATAGATTTTATATTTTTATAAATATTTAAATTTTAAATAGCTTAGATATATAAATAAATTCTAAAAAAAAATTAAATTAAATTTTAATTGCTTTTTATTATTAAAAAAATACTTTTAAAATATATAATATAGTAAAATAAAATTACTTTACTAAAATTTATTAAAATAGCTATATATATTATTTACTAATTTTTAATTTTAGATTAAATATATTAAAATATCTAAATAATAATTTATTTGCTCAATTATATATAGTTTTTATAAATATTAAATAATAATAAATATTTACTTTAGTATAATATGATATATAATAAACTTTACTTTATTTTTTTATAAAT
This sequence comes from Capillidium rhysosporum, assembly GCA_037055185.1. Taxonomy (NCBI): domain Eukaryota; kingdom Fungi; phylum Entomophthoromycota; class Entomophthoromycetes; order Entomophthorales; family Capillidiaceae; genus Capillidium; species Capillidium rhysosporum. Next base: position 50,098 of record JAWQFY010000026.1, read on the forward strand.
ATTATTTATATTAATATTTATTATTTAGAAATGGTATTAAATAAACTAAAAATTAAAAGTAGCTAATAAAAAAATAATTTAATAAATATTAATAGGCTAATATATATTTTAAATTAAATATTTCTAAAAAAATTATTTTAATTAGTAAATATATAATAATAAATAATAGTAATAAAAATAATAAACTTACAATATTAAAAAGCTTATATATAATTTTAGTAAAAAATTTTATTAGCTATATTTTTATAATTAATTATTAGTTAAAGTAAAATAAAGCAAAGATAATTTAATATTATTATTAAAAAGGAATATAAAAATAAATAATTAGAAAATAAAACTACTAAAAAAATATTTTTTAGATTTTTTAAATAGAAAACAAATTATAAATTAGTAAATAATAAATTTATTATCAAAATAATCAAAGAGTTAAAAATAGCTTTAAAAATAAAGAAATAAAAGTATTAAAATTATTTATAATAGTTTAAAATTTCTAAATTCTATAATAATATATTAACTATTAAAAAATATTAATATTATTTACTATTAATATTTTTTTAGCTAAGCTATAATAATTATTTATTATATATATAAATAAAATATAAAACTATAATAATATAATTTATAAAGAAAAATGCTTATATAAAAATTTATAACCTATAATTTATATATATATATTATCTAAAGCATTTTTTAATATTCTAAAAAGTATTGATATTTAAACTTAGATAAAATTTATTATTATAAAATCAAGATAATATTAATAAAATATAAAAATAAAAGATTAGGAATGTATTATATATATTAGTAAATTACCTATATAATAAAACTTATAATAATAACTAGAAAAAGTAAATATATATAAAAGTATTTAAAGAATAGATATTTAATTACATTTAAAATATAGAAGAATTCTAAAGATATAAGCTGTAATTTTATCTAAACAGAAAAAAAACATACAATTATTAGATAAAAAGTCTGGTTTACACTTGGCTAAAGATTTTCTAGCAATTAATCCACTGTTAAAAAGTAACCAAAGTGCCACTAAGAGTTTAGTGAACAGAGAAGAAAACTGCAACAGATATACTAAAACTGTTTCAAGTAATTCCAATTTTCTAAATCCAATAAGGAAACGTTGGCTATAAGAAAGACCGCAAATATTACCCATTAATAGAAAATTCTTAAAATTTAAAATTTTCCATATTCTTTAATTTAGAAATTTAATATATTGTTGCTTATGATTATTAAAGTTTAAATTTTGCATTTTCAAACAAACAATTTAGTTTTCTAAAAGAAAATAAACAATATATATGTTAAAGAATCATGATTTCAGCCTTATTGTATTGTTAAAAAAAGATACTTGGAATTTGGAGTTATTAGTAATCGTTTAAACGATCCATTTTAAAAATTTATTAAATATAAAAAATCTGGTAAATATTTTAAACTTTATTAACTTAACAAAGAATGAACAGGCAAATATTTTAAACTTGCATGAAACTTAAACTTAATTATACTTTTAATATCGAATTATGACTTAAATAACGGTCTTAAATATAAATCTCATTTGGGCATTTTTAAGTAAGTTCAATTTTTTTTTGCCATATAATTTAACTACTAACATTGTTGTCATCTACTAGAAATAATCCAAGTTGCAATATGGTACGGTTTATTAGAACTTATAAAAGTTCAAATAAAATTTAAATTTATACGAATCTTTTAGTCATAATTTGAGATCCTTACACAAATTTTAAACTTTTATTTTAAACTACATTTAATATTAAATTTCGAACAACTTTCTATACTTAATATTTAAAAAAAAGAACCATCTAGATGATCTACTGATAATTTAAAGTTAAAAACAATATTATTTTTACAATATACTTTAATGACTTTAAGATAAGGTTAGAATGTTGAATTCTTTAACTTATTTGTTTATTTTCTTCTAAAAATGGTACAAATTTCTTTATATTAAAACCAACTAATTTATTATCATTTTAAAACTTACATTAAAGTTTCGAAGCTTAAACTTAAAAAATACATCAGAAATGTTTTGAACTCTTTAAGCCGCATTCGATTCGAAGGTTATGGAAAAGTTAATTTTTAAAAATATTTTACCAAAATTTATAAAATGCTTAGGATTTAAGTAAAACATTATTCCCTAAGAGTAGCAATTGATTGGCTAGCTTATTAAAAGGATAAGCAGTCTATGATTAATTTGTTAAACGGAGTAAAATCTAACTCATGCTTAGCGCTTCTATCATTTATCAAAAATATGTAGAATATTTTTTTTTAATATTTTGTATTTATAAAACTACTAATTCCTACTTATTTTATTTTTTGTACTATAAAGCCGTGTTGTTTAGTTTTAAATTTATAATACTAAGTTTTCTAAATATAAGTTTTAAATACGAAGTGATGAAAAGTTTTAACGAAAATGTTAAACAAAACGCAGAGCAATATGAGCATATTATACCAACTGTCTTACATTACTCCAACTTAGAAGAAGAGAAAATAGAAAGGATACAAACGAATTCAATCTTTTATGAAGACAACTATTTGATTAAAGAGTGCGAAACGAATATTATTATAAAAGCAACCGATTTTAACGAAGCAACTCTAGAATCAGGTCATTTACATTCCAATAACGTAAATCTAAATTCAAGAGAATTAAAGTCAGCCTCAATGCCAAATTTATCAACTACACAACAACTCGATTTTAGAACAGATAGGATTCATTTAAATGATAATAATTTGTACGAAAATAGAGATGAATTATTAAACAGTACCCATTTGAACGATAAATGGTTTAAATCTTTAATACAGAAATATAAAAGTCTTCCTAAAAGGTACAAGTTTAAAATAATGCGTAGTATAATTTTGGATTTATTACCAGTAAGTTTTTTACTAAAAGCATTAGTTAATAGTTTATAGATTTGTATTAGTCCTGTAATCTTATTACTTGGTTATAAATTACCCTGCACAGCTTCATTAAGTCCCCCCATTATACTCTACATGGTAAAGTATATATTTATGCTGCCCATAGCTGTAATTTATCATTTAAGAACTTCAGTAGATGGTAATCTGACTCCCATATCTATTTTTGCATCCAGGTATATTTAACATCAAATTAATTTTAAAATATTATGATTAGGATAAGAATCTTACTAAAAGCTTTTGAATACGGTATCCTTTGCTATATCATATACATGCTTTTAAGAGTGGATGAATGTGCTTCTGTTAATCCCTTATTGTACTACTATAATCTATCTTTAATTGTTTATAGTATTGCTCTAATAGTTGCATATTATCCTTTACGCTTTAGCTTTTTTGCTGCGCTCCCAATAATATTTCCGGTATCAATTGCTGTTATTATAATTGACAAGCTTTTCTCCAAATCAACTACTACTTTAATTAACGAGCTTCCAGTTTTAAAATACGATAAAGCTCGATCTTTAGCCAAAGGTCTGCAACTTCTTCCCAATACAGCCAATCAAACAAATCGACTCTGGTTTATCCCAAAATTTGCGATAGTGAAGGTTAAAAAAGTAGAGATGGATCAGATTTTAAATCAGAATGGTAGATTAATTGAAAAAATTATGAATGAAGCCGATACAAATTGTGTAATATGTCTAGTTCAATACGAAGATGGAGAGCTAATTAGGTTTTTGAAATGCGAACATCATTACCATAAAGATTGTATAGATGAGTGGTTGCTAAAGAAGCCGAAATGTCCGATATGTAAACGTAAAATTGATTATTAACTGAAAGTCTGAGAAGCTTGTTGAATTGTATATTGATGTTCATTTGAGCTATGAAAGCCGTATGTATTCTTGTATATCAATTCCAAGTCAGTAAAAAAACGCATTAAAATGAATACAGGCACTAGCGTCTTTTAATAAAGTTCTAAAAATTAGTATCAACACATAAAGAGTGCTTTAAAGTAAGCAATCTATTTAAATAGTAGCTTATTTTAGTTTCTATTACCTATATTTTATTTACTATATATAAGTATATTTTAATATGGTTAAATATAAAAAAGCTTCACTACTTTTAAAAAAGGCAGCTTTATTTAATACATTTATACTTTTATTTTCATTGTTAAATCTCAAAACTTTATTTAAATTCCAAATTAGGTTGAATAAATTTCTATGACTTTACTTAGCTGAAAAATATTTAATTAATCTTTTTTAATTTTATCAAATTAATCCTTTTGAATCTATCTAATAAACATTTTAAATTAATTGCTAGAATACCTTTTTATTGTAAGTTTTTATAAATTTATTTTTTTCATTAAAATTTATTTTAATTTTTAAGAATAATTTAAAAATTAAAAGTATATTAACTAATTAATTAATTTAAATTGTTTTATATAACTTTTATTATATTAAAAGGATAAATAGCAATTATTTTAAATTAATTAAACTTAATAAACTATTTATTTTTTAAATATCTTTTGGAAATTTTAAAAAAATTAACTATTTAATTTAATTAAATAGTTTTAAATATTTTAGTTTAGTTTTTTTTTTTAATTTTAATTTATATATAATAAAATTTGCTATCTAATCTTTTAGCTCATTAAAATTTTTAAAAATAAGCTAGCAAATTTACTTAATTAGTATATTATAAGTTAATTATATAAAACAATATATATAAATTAAAATAATTTAAATATTACTTACTAATAAATAAAAGATGATTATTATTAATATACTAGAAAAATATATATTTACCTATTATAATAAGTAAATATATAAACTTAGAAAACTTTTTTACTAAGTTTAAAATATAAAATAACAAAATTATATGTTATTTAATAGAAACTTTAATATATAACTTTAATATTCTAATTTATAATAACTAGTTTAATAGCTTTAAAATCAATATATATAATATTTTAAATATAACTAACAAAATAAAACTAAAATAAATTAATAAATTAATAAGTATTACTAATTAAATAATAATATTAATAAATTATTATCTGTTAACTTTAAAAAAAATCTAAATAATATTAAAAACTTAATATTAACTATAAATAAAAAAATATTTACTTTTAAAAGTAGCTAATTATATTTTAAAAAGTTTAAAAAAAAAGCTTTATTAATAAAACTAAATAAATAATATATATAGTATAATTTTTAGTTATTATAATAAAATAAAAAGTAGTAGCTATATATATTATAAAAGTTATAATAAATAAATAAATTTATATAAATTAGTATTATTATGTAATATTGCATATTATTAGTATTTAGTTTTTAATATAATAATGTAAATTTAAAGCTATATTTTATACATTTAATCTTAATATTTTAAGCTAAAAATATTATTTTACTTATTTAAAAAAAGAGAAAATATAATATAAAAGTAAAACTTTAAATTAAAATTATACTAAATATTTAAATTGAAATAATTATTTTATATAAATAAATATAACTTAAATAAATATAATAAATCTAATATTTTTAGCATATAATTTTAAAATGAATTATACTTACTATTTTAATTATAATAATAAATTTAATTATTTAGCTAATTATAAATTAGTTTAGTTTAATAGCTTTATATTTAGTTTTTAAAATTTAAAAAGTAAATTTAATTCTAATATTTATATAAAGTTACTTGAAATTTTTTTTTAATATTAATTTATTTTAATACTTAATTATATTTTTTATATAGCTATAGTTTCTAAATATTATATTTAAACTTATATATTATATATATAAATTAGTGATTTTTTCTTTTTAATTAGCTTTTTATTATTCAAAAGTTTAGTAATTATTTAATCTTAATTTAATAAAAAGTAGTCAAAGCTTATAATTTACAGTTTTAACTATAAAGTATTAACTATTACTCTAAAAAATACTTTAGTATAATAAAGATCTTTTAAATTTTTTTAATAATAAATTAATTTTTTGAATAAAGTATATTATATATAAATACTATTTAATAGAAGTTTAATTGCATAAAATTATTAATTCAAAATACATAAAGCTTTTTAAAATTAATCTAAATTTAATAGTAAAAATACTAAGTAGTATAAAAGTAGTTAATACTTGCTAATAAACTAGCTAGCTTTTAAAAGCTTACCTCATTTTTATAATATCTGATCTAGAATTTTTAAAATCAAACCGTAAGATAATAACTAAATTGCCTAAATTTAATAATTTCCCATTAAATGGAATCACTCAAATATTGGTTGAGGCTATATAAAAAAACTGACAACTATTTAGTTTCTTATAATAATAATGTTAAAAATTGATTTTATTTTGAAAATACTAAATCGCTCTTGAAATGGTTAATAAAATTTAGCCTTTAAATTTAAGTTTAGAAAAACTAAAATGATATATCATTTAAAATTTTATATAACTATTTGTTTTAAAAATAGAGTTGAAATAGTGGTAAGCTTTATTTTAAAAAATAAAATTAAACTGATTATATATATCATTAATCAGTTATTCCTAATAAGTTTTTGATAAATCGTCTAATAAAAATAATTATTAATTATAATATTTTGAATAAATTACCTGGCAAATGGAATATAACTGGCACTAGAAAGTTGGTTAATAACTATAGTAATTTATAAATAATCTTACCAATACCAAAGTAAAGCCATGAATTGTATAATAGCAAATATTAATGTTGTAACAAAATTATGGGTCTATTATAATATAAGAATAATTAGATAAAAAAATCGTATCTATAGCTTAAAACTTACATAGAAAGCTATGAATAGGGTCAAAAATATCATCACTACATAAATTATAAATGCCGTCAACCTCACTAAAATTTTATAAGTTAAGCTAAAGTATAAATTTTACCAGTGTTAGTCATCATTTTAAGTTGGCGAGCAGGTCCAATTAAAAACATGGAACTAAACAAAATTTAAAACGAAATTTAAGCTATATACATTTACCTTAAAATTGATAAAACGTTTCCTAAAGAGTATAAAATACCAAATCCTACAAAGTTAGTCAAAAGTACATTAATTACTCCCTAAAATACAGCTAATCAATTTATGTATACATAATTTATATTTACTATTATTGAAAGTATAAACCCTATAGTAAAACATGTTATGAACCCGTACATGCGTTGCTCCCATGTTAAAGACATACATGCGCAGGGATTTTCGGTTAAAGCGACACTACTATCTTGCTCAAATAATGGCATCTTTACTATTCTTATGAAATGTTATAGCTTGATAAATCTTATCCACTCATTACCAATTTTATAGTAAACAATTAAATTTTAATTTTAAAAACTAAGAATAAAGTGTTGCTTTGAAATTGACGGTAAAATATATTCAGTTTTGGTATCAGAAACGAATCAAACTAGGATCTATAATTATCCTTTTTGAGTAAAAGATATTTGATTGGCTAAGTAGTCTTAGATCATTTTACAAATCCTTGGAATTTACCAACAACTCAGAATTTCAAAACTAAGAATTATATTATAAATTTATTTCCAATTTATTTGTACCCAAAGCTCTATTTTATAGTTAAAACCGTTTTTTTAATCGTGGTTGTTAAATAACTAAAGTAGTTGCCACAAAATACACTAAAGTGCCATGGTAAGAAGCATCAAGCATAGTAGTGAAGTTGAGGTAGAATTAGACCAGCTTTCCACAGCAACCGCCAAGCCTTCAAATTCAAGCATAATTGGAGAACACAGTATAACATCGAATTTAAACAAATATGATGATGCTAGTGAACGTGTATACTGTGATTCTAATGTAGCAATACTCACACCTTCGACTAGCAGAGTCAGCCCAGAACTTACTTTAACTTCAATTCCAATTGACACTCCTGAAATAATCTCTTCAAATAGCCAGAACATTTTGGCAGCTGATACTATTACAATCCAACCATCACAGTTTGTTTTAAGTAGCGCTAATAACATGGGTCAGCTTAATTCAATAAATGCACCTGATGCTATTTCTACAAATGCTACAAGTATACGAAGAAATTGGGTTAACCACTTGATTCGTAGCTACCAAAGTATATCCCGTACATCGAAGCTATTGCTCATAATTAGTGTTATAGCAAGTTTAGTCCAAGTAATTATTCTTACCTTTTTAATGTTTATATTTTATTAGATTATAGCCAGTGCTGTGATTTTAGGTCTAGTTTGGGATGACGAGTGTAAAACTGCTCTTAATATATTTATCCTTTTATATTTATTAAGGTTGGTGATATCCTTCCCTATAATGGTTATGTATTATTTGAGACCATCTAGAAGTAACAGTAGATCTGTTTTAAACGCCTGGGTTGATAGGTGCTTCACTTTTGGATTATATACTAAATTTTTTCAGGGCTAGATCGGTCATGGATGTCTTTGCTATGCTACTATTTGTTGTTGGAAACTATTTGATTTTTACAGCCGGTCCGTGCGCAGAAACTAGTCCACTGTTGTTCTATTATAGTGTAACATTGATTGTAGTAGGATATTTCATTATTACAATACCTGTCTTTTTCTGCGGAGCCGTAATATTCTGTCTTCCTTGTGTTTTGGTGGTAATGCGTATGCTAAGAGTTGGTGAAGCAACCGGTATTGGTGCTCCAGTTGAATTAATCGACAAACTACCAGTTTTTAAATTCGACAAAGATTTTTCTATAATTAACCGAACTTCTCAATCCGGAAATTCAAATTTAGTTTCACCAATTACTACTAATGGTACGTCAAATACTGCAAATTCGACCAAGTCTCCAAAGAAATCTCTGTTCCGCTCAATTTTTGTAAGAGGTCGAACAGGTAAACCTGCTCCGCAACAACCTCTGAAGAATAAAACACTCCCGATCATAAAGATTCAGGATGAAGTTGATGCTGTCTGTGCGATTTGCTTGACAGAATATGAGGATGGCGAGTCGATTCGATATATGCTATGTAATCACCACTACCACTTAGATTGCGTTGATGAGTGGCTTAAACAAAACAGGACCTGTCCTCTTTGTAAACGTGATGTAACAGGATCTGCTGAGGCACCAGTTGAAGAAGTATAGCAAATTGATAAGACTTAATTTCCACGTTTATAACTAACCCAGTATTGCTAATCTGCCTTTATTTTGAAATTCCAAGTTATTTAAAAAACTCTATCAATACTAATTGTTTATATTTATTACTATTAAGCTATAATTACTATTTTAATTTTAATTTGGCTGTTTGTTTTGATATTAGTTATTCACTATAAAAATTAAGCTTTTAAAAATTGAAAAAAAGTATATAGTAAAACATTTTTAAGTTATAGGTATTTTTTGAACTATAATTAACTTTATAATTTAAAGAATTATATAGCTAAAACATTTAGGCTTATCACTTTTATTAATAAAACTGACCAAAAAGTAAAATAAAAGGATTTTAATTAAAAATAAATAAGTAATTCAAATCCAATTAATTTAGATTTAAACTGTAAACTTTATTAATTTTTATATATAAATTTTTTAGCTTTTGTAAATATGATAGCTAATTCTTTTTTTTTTAAATTATTAAAATTAATAATTTTAAAAAAGCTTTTATTAAATTTATTTAATAAATATTAATAATAGCTGGCTATAGCTTTAAAATAGATAAAAGTATATAATATATTTTTTTTTCTTTTATTTTTTATCTACTTTTAATATTTAAACTTTAAAAAGATATAACTAAACTTTAAAGCTAAAGTAATATGTTATTATACTACTAAAGTAAATAAGATTATTATTAATATCTAAAAACTAAAAAATAAATTTTAAAATTTAAAAAAAGCTTATTTAATTTATATTATTAAAAGTAGTGTTTAATACTAGTTTAAATACTTATTTTTGCTATTAAACTTATTAAAATATTATTTTATATTTTATATTTGCTTTTTAGTTAAATTTTTTTTTTTAGCTAATTTATTTTATAATTTCTTACTTTATTAAAAAAACTATTATAAAGGCTTAACTAAAAGTTATAGTAATATATATAATTAAAATATTATATATTTAGTTTTATTAAAGAAAAAAATTAATTAAAATAAAATATAAATATTTAAAATATAAAAAAGCTAATTATAGCAATTTAAAAAAAAATTATATTAAAGTATTTTTTAAAATTAGTTTTACTAATATTTTACTTTTTTATTATATAAAAATATATAGTTAGTATAATTTTATAAATTGAGTTTTTTTTTTCTATTATATAAAAAAAGTATAGTATAATTTTAATATAGCTTTTTAATATACTTCTAATTATATAATTTTTATAATTATTAACTTATTTTTATATTATTATAGCTACTTAGTAAATATAATATAAATTATAATCTTCTATTTTTTAAATAATTATATAATAAATATATAGGCTTTTTATATATTTAAATATATTAATTTATATAATTTTAAAGATGTATATTTACTATATATAAGTAAGAATACTTTTTATAATAATTTTATTATAAAGTAAAATAATTCTAAAATAAAGCTAAAAATATTTTAAAATATTTAAATTAATTATTTAAAATATTAAAGTTATTAAATAATAACTTTAATTTTATTATATTATTAGTAATTTTAAAAGTTAATTTATTAAAATTTAAATGTTACTAGCTTAGCTACTAATAAAATAGATAAATTTTTCTATATACTATTTAAAGTAGAAAAAAAAATTACTTAGCTACTTACAGTTACTTAAATTTTTTTTTAAAACATTTAAAAAAAATGAATATAAAAATATAAAGTTATAATTTTAAAAAAAATAAATAAGTGTTTCTATTATAAGCTATTAGAAAAATTAAGTTAAAAGCAACAGTATTATATGTTAGTATATATTTTTTAATAAATTTACACAATACTATATAATGTGTATATAATTTTAAAAGTAGTATATATTAAGTTATAATATAACAAACTAATATATATAGATGCTCACTTTAAAAAAAACTTAAATAAATTTTAGTTAAGAATAAGTACAGGTTATAAATTACCAAAACATATATGTTATATATATATGAGTAAGTATATTATATACTATAGGTTTAATTATTTTCAATATATTCTATTGACTAAGTTTTCTTAAATTTATTTATTAAAATTGAAATTAAATACTATTGAAAGTAGTTAATTACTTCTAAAATTAAGACTATAGTAGATAAACAATTAAAAATATTTAAATATTTTAGTGATACTAGGAAGGTTATATCAATTTATTATAGTATTTATATTTCTTTCTAAATTTTTATAGAGTTTTAGTTAAACGGTATATTAATTTTTAAATAAGGTACCTCTATAACACTTGTCTAATAAAATTTTACACCCCACATTATATTTTTTTTGGAAATTTATCTTTGCTTTATTTTTAAAGTTTTATGTTGGTGGGTATAGATTTTAGTAAAAGTTTATGACAGCTATTTTAAAAACACTTCACTGGTAGTACGGTAGTATAGGTACAACCTATAATGTTAAAGTTAGAGAACTGAACTTAGTATATATATATATGTATATATATATAACATTTAGTTACCTTATATTTTTACTTTATAAAAAAGTTTATTTTTATCAAGTTAAAATTAAAAAATTGATATCGACGTAGCTTGTATACAAATATAATTAGAAATATTTACGTTCTTACTAATTTTTTAAAATACTTTTATTAGCTCCTATATATTTCTAAAATGGAATATAATCAATAAATTTTTAATAAATTTAACAAATTGCAATTTAATTAATATAGTTCCAAATTCAGGGATATTTGGTATACCTTATATCAAATTCATAGTGACATTAGAAGCTTCAGTGTGAGAAAATTGACAAATATTACCCTACTTTTTATTTAAAATTTAAATAAAGTCTAGACAAAAGCCCTTTTTCTAATTATTGAAAATTATATTCTAAACAAATAGTATAATCTTTATCAGATTTCTTATTAGAAGGTCCGCCTCCTATATCCAATTAACGTAATTTTAAGCGATATAAACAAGTATTTAATTGAAAACTTTATTAAAGTAGCGAAGTGGTATAAGTTGATCCTGCAGTTAGTAATTTATACCACCTGTTCAAAGTATTCGTTATTGGAATGTTTTAAGTTGACCAATGACTTGAATTAAGAATTTATTAGTTAGGGTTCAGTCAACCGTGTCACTTAAAAACGACAGACGTTACCTTTTTAGCAAAAATAACTTTTTTATCTACTATTATCAAGTCTAATGTTAACTAAGCTAACCCGTACCGCTTTGAAACTTAACAGGTACCTTACCCAACACGCCGACTTACTAACCAAGTCTATCAATTTAGTATCAAACCTGTTTCCACTTTGAACCCTTCGTTTAAGAAGTACTACTCTACTCCAGCTACTTCAGCTGCTTGTGAACCTGATGAACCTGACTTCTTAGGTTCAGTAGAGAACTTCTACGACCGTGCCGCTAAGGTATCTAAGGTAGCACCTAAAACTTTAGCTCAGATCAAATCTACCGATGCCGTTCTATCCGTTACCTTCCCTATCGAAGTAAAAAATAATTATCTACTTTTTTTAATTATCTAGGTTGATGATAAAAAACATGTTATAATCCGTGGTTACCGTGCCCAGCACTCACGTCATCGTCTCCCAGTAAAAGGAGGTATTCGTTTCTCTAATGAAGTTGATCTTCAAGAAGTTGAAGCTTTAGCTACTCTGGTATTTATTTATAACATATAGTTCATAAATTGACCAATTTTTAGATGACTTTCAAATGTGCTGTAGTTGATGTACCTTTCGGTGGTGCTAAAGGTGGTATTCAGATCAACCCTAAAGAATGGACTCCTGCTCAGTTAGAACGTATTACTAGAAAGTTCACCATCGAATTATGTCAGAAGAACTTCATCGGCCCCGGTGTTGATGTACCTGCTCCTGATGTAGGTACTGGTGCTCGGTAAGCTTCTACAAACTTTATTTTTTTACTTATACTTTTCTTTTTTTTAAAGTGAGATGGCTTGGATTATGGGTAAGTTAATTTATAATGTTGGTAACTAATTTAAAATTTTAGATACCTACCGTCAATTAAACTCTAACGACGTAAACGCTGCCGCTTGTGTTACCGGTAAACCGGTATCCCAAGGTGGTGTACGTGGACGTACTGAAGCTACCGGTCTCGGTGTATACTACGGTATCCGTGAATTCTTGACTTACCCTGAAATCCAAAAGAAGACCGGTTTATCTGGTAAGATGGCCGGTACTACCGTCGCTATTCAAGGTTTCGGTAACGTAGGATACTGGGCTGCCAAATTCTTTGCCGATAACGGTGCCAAAGTAGTTGCTATCGGTGAGTACGACTGTGCTATCCATGACGAGAACGGTTTAGATATCGAAGCTCTGTTCGAACACCGTAAACAGACCGGTACCTTCAAAGGTTACGCTACCGGTAAGATTTTAGACCAACCTCTCGACGTGTTGGAAGTCGAATGTGATGTATTGATCCCTGCCGCTTTGGAACGTCAGATCGGTATCAAAAACGCTACCAAAGTAAAGGCTAAGATCGTAGGTGAAGCTGCCAACGGACCTCTTACCCCTGCCGCTCACGATATCCTTACCGAACGTGGTATAGTAGTCGTACCCGATCTCTTACTCAACGCTGGTGGTGTATGCGTATCCTACTTCGAATGGTTAAAGAACTTATCACACGTCCGTTTCGGTCGTATGAACAAGAAATGGGAAGAACAAGGTAAATCTAAGTTGTTAGCTCTCGTCGAACAGCAAGTCGGTAGAACTTTAAGTGAAGCTGAACGCCGTCATATTGTCCACGGTGCTGAAGAACACGAGTTAGTCTACTCCGGTTTAGAAGATACTATGATCGTAGCTTGCAAAGAAACTATTGATACCGCTAACTCCCTAAATTGTGATTACAGAACAGCTGCCTTTGCTAACGCTATCCAAAAGATCGCTTTGGTCAACCAATCATCCGGTGCTATGTTCTCCACTCAGGGTTAAATTTGAATAATAAAGTTTTTATAGATTTTGTAAACGTATCCATACCATTTAAAAAACTTATGTAAAAAGTTCTGTTTTACCTATATAGTTTCTTATACTGTTTACAATACGTTTTGAATAGTATTTTTCATATACGAACTTTAATAATTAGAACTACCATTAGCTTATAGTACGGTAATTGTAGAACTCATCTACCGTTCTATTTATTCTATCTATCGGAGTTTTTAGCCTTATTCCGACCGTTCCATAAGGTTTTGTCTGGATCGTAAGGGTAGTTGTAAATTAAATTCTATTACCGCTCGGTTAACTACACTCATTCTATCCCTTTACTGTACTAATATAAGCTAAATGTGCCTTTTACTATTAAACTTAAATTATTTAAGTAGAAACTGATACTTCTAAAATTAGTTTAATTACACAACATATATGTTAATTTAAATTAATTTTTAAGATTTTTAAAATTTTTTTATTTAAAATAGTTTACATTTAAAATAAAGTTTATATTTAATTTTAGAATACCTGTTAAATAGATATATACAATAGATAATTGCTTGACAATAATCATACCTATATTTTTATATTGAGAACAAAACTTTTAAAATTAATAACTTAAAATTTACTCTATTTATTTGTTTGTTTTTTATAACTTATTTATATTAAAAATTAAAATAAAATTAATATATATTTATTATTTTTTTTAGGTTAATGAAAATAAATACTATATATAATAATAAATTTTAAATTAAAACTTGGATTTACAATTAGTATAAACTTATAATTATTGAAAAGTAGGCAACTAATAAAAGAATATTTGAATATTAAAGTTATAAAGAATAAAAATGTATTAAAATTAGAAAAATAAAAATAAAATTTTAATTACTTTTAAAAGTAGCTGGTTTTAATTTAAAAAATAGAAAATAAAACTAATAAAACTAATAAAACTAACTAAAATTAAAATAAAATTTATTATATTTATATATAAAAAGAAAGTATAAGATATAACTTTTTATAATTAAGTTAAATATATTTATTTTAGCTATTTATTTAATAAACTGACATTTAAAAAAAAAATTAAGCTAAATAATAAATTTTTTTAAACATTAATTACTTAAAATCTAGGTTTAATTATTAAAATATACTAAATTAATATAATCTAAATATAAAAATTAAAAAAAAATTAACTAATAATAGCTATATATACTTATATAAGTCATAATTATTTATATAAGTATTATAAACATAATTAAATATAAATAAAAATAATAATATATTAAAAATTTAAATATTATTATATAATTCTAATTAATAATAAAAAAATAGGCTATTTTATTTCTTAAATAATAATAATACAAAATAGTATTATTATTATTTTATACTTTAATTAAAAAAATCTATAAATGTAAAAAAATTTAACTAAATAATATTATATAATAAATATATATAAAACTTAATTAAATTATTTATAGTATATTTTATATTATTTTTAGCATTTATATAACTGTTTATTTATTTATTAGCTATTTTTTTAATTTTAGATATTTTTATTATATTTTAATAAATTTTACTATTTTAATTAAAAGTTTAACTATTTTTAAAATTTAATTATAATTATAAAAAAATAAAATAACAAGTTTATACTTTATTAGCTATATAAAAATTAAATTAAATTCTTTTTTAGCTAAACTTAACTTAGTAAAAAGTTATATTTTATAGTTAAAAAAATAAATATACTCTATTTTATAAAGTAAATTAAGAAAATTTTAAGCTTATTTAGTATATAAAGTTATACTTTATATAGTAAAATATTATTTTTTTACTATTTTTTTACTTTATTTATTAATTTAAATATTTAAAATACTTATATAATAAGTATATTTTTAAACTTATTTACTTTTTTATTATAATTTAAAATAAAAAATATTATATATATATAATAAACTATTTTTATAAATAACTAAGTTAAAAATAAAATAAATAAATTATTATTATATTATTATACTTATATTATTAAAATAAAAAAACTATTATTAAATATATATTAAAAAGAATATTATTGCTATATAGTTATAAATAATGTTATAATACTTATATATTTTACTTTTATTTTTTTTCAAAAGTTTAAAATTTTAAAATAAATAGTATTTTAAAGTAAATATAGCTTTTTTATATTAAAACTATATATTATAAATAGATTTTATAACTTATAAATTAAAAAAAGCATAATAAATATTTAAATAATATTATTTAAATCTTATAATATTATTATAAAAATAAATATAAATTTAATAAATATAACTTTTTATAGCTTATAGCTATAAAAAGTTATATATATATATAATAATTTAAACTTAATAAAAATTTAAACTAATTTTAATGCTAATATATATATATTTAAAGGTAACTATTTAAGTTCATTTATAATAACTATAAAAAAACTATTAATCTATTATTAACAAATTATTATATTTTTTAGCAAACTAAAAAAATATTAAAATTAAAAGTATTAAAAGTTTAAACTAATATTATACTATATATAAAATTATATTTAGTATTAATTTAACTTTATTAAAAATATTATTAATATATATTCTATAAAAAGTATTACTAATAAAAGTAGTAATTTAATAAAAAAAGTGTAGGCTAAAATTATAAAAGCTAATAATTAAAAATAATAAAAAAAGCAGATTTAAAAAGTAATAATAATTAAAATTAAAATTAAAATAATAATAAAATAGTTATAATTTTTTTAAACTAAGTAAGCCTAAATATATATATATAACTATATTACTAAAATTAAAAATGTATATATAACTTTAGTTAAAATTATATATAAAAAACAAGCCAAGGAAAACTTAATTACTATTTAATAAATAATAAAATAATAATTAAAAATTAGAAAAAATGTTTTTTTTTTAAATTAATAAAAAGTTAAAATAGGTTTTTATTTTTAAATTATAATATAATATTCTTTATTAGAAAAGAAGGTAAAAATATAGAATTTATAGAATTTATATTTAATAGCTATTTATAAAAAGTTTTTTAAATCTATAGAAATATTTATAAAAGTATATAAAAACTTTTAATTAATAAATATATAAGATTTTTATATAAATTAAAGTAAAGTACTATCTAAATATATAGAAATTTTTTATACATTCTTGCAGTTATAATAAGAGAAAATATTTGAGATTTAATTTTTAATTAAATATAATAAATATATTAGTTTTTTAAGCTTAATTTGAAAAAAAGAGTACAGAAAAATTGTACTTTAAAAAACCTGTATAATTTATTTATAATTATTATAAAGCTTTAGAACTATATTTATAATAAAGTATATTACATTGAAAGTGAAAATACCTATTTCCAACAAAAAATCTATTTTTGAACCTTCAGTTTTCTTGAAAATAAAGGAGTAGCCTCAAAA
Source organism: Capillidium rhysosporum (assembly GCA_037055185.1). Classification (NCBI taxonomy): domain Eukaryota; kingdom Fungi; phylum Entomophthoromycota; class Entomophthoromycetes; order Entomophthorales; family Capillidiaceae; genus Capillidium; species Capillidium rhysosporum. The sequence continues at coordinate 67,439 of JAWQFY010000026.1, forward strand.
GATCATTTAAATATTTATTTAATTTTTGGTAGTTATTAATTTGTTTTATATTGTAATATTTAGGTAGTATTTTTATATAGTTTAGTTTCATACTAATTTAACTCAAGTTAAAATTGAAATTATCATTAGCTAACTAAAAAGATTAGATAAGCTTTATAGTCTTAACATCGTATCATATTAAACAGCAGTTAAATTTTGGCAGATACAGCTTTTGTGGGTTCCAAGCTATTCTTCTACTTTAATATAAAAAATAACTTGGTACATGGAAAATTCTCAGCATTTATAATACAATAGTATTAGGAGCTTTGTTTATAGCTTTAATAATCGAGTTTTATTTATTTATACTTTTGTTTCCAATTTATCAGTTTAATGCATTTTAAGTTCAGATGTACAATATAAAGTGTTTATTAATAGGTCTAAATAATATTTCGCCTTTAAAATTTTAAGAGCATACAAATATACTACTTTAAATACACTATTAGTTAACTATGGTCATTTGTCCTAAAGTAATAAGTCTCCTTTAGCATTTTTTAGCACTAATATTTTTAAGTTATTTACCTTTTGAAAAGTTTGCGCCTTTTTATGTTTCATTCTAAGTCGTCACGGATTAATCATAGCAGCCTAAAAATAAATAAAAGTCATTATAATTTTGTATAACGAAACTAGTATTTCATAAATTTCTGCAAAACCTTTGTCTCCGAAGAAAGTTATATGTGAAGCCAAAATTTCTTTAATCTTATTAGCTTCTTTTCCAGATGAAATTATACGGGCATGCATCTGAGCTCAAGCAATATGCATGGTTATATTTTTTTGAAGCTGTTTAACTAAATCCAAAGGCTAATTACAACTGTAAGCTCTATACTTTTATTTAAGATTTTTACTTGCTACTCGATATTGCGATTAGGATTTGCTGAAAAATGTAAATCGATTATTTTTTTAATTATGGAAAAAGTATAGAATCTTTTTGTCTATAGATTAACGCACAAGTTAGCAACAAAGATTACTATACCTTTGTTTAAAATTTCCAGTTGATTTGCTCTTTCTTTCTCACTAACTTGTAACTTGTTCTTTTTAAAGCATTTTTGTTTAAATAATCTTCTAACATTTATTTTTACCATCTTTTTTGAAGCATTTAACCAAATCCTACTGAATTGCTAAATATTATTTAAAAAGTTCATAAACATATTGCCAATTTGTAAGATTTTATCTAAATCAGCTTCACTATTTTTTTATAAAATAGAAATTACATCTGAATACTCCATTTAAGAACTTCGTTTTTACATGCTAATTCGAACCCCATTCCGCATTTATTTAGTTAAACAACTAATAAATTAATTAGCTTATAAAAATATTAATTTACAAATTACTAAGGCTATCGATTTACTTTGTTCAGAAGCTGAAATATAACTGTTTTAAAAAAATTATAAAATTAGATGAGTTTGTGAAGTATTTATTTCACAATATTCTATAGTTTATTTGAAAACCAATTGTTTAAAAACTTTCAAAACACTGATTAACCAATAACTGTAGGCTATTATATTAACCCTTTCTAGCCCAATAAATTTAATAAACTATTTCCCAATGATTAGTTTTACTAAATAATTGATTTGTATTGCAAAGTTTTATATTGTTTTCGACGCTTATAAAACTCACCTGAAGAGTAAGAATTTAACTTAGTTCCCCTTCACTTATTTAACTTTTATAAATTAACTTTTCTTAATAGATGGCTAGTAATTTTCGCCAAAGCAATTCAGATGGTAAAAACGGATATGAGCGTCAAAACAATTCCGATAAAAATTTCATTAAAAAAGAGTATTCTAGCCCTAATTATATAACACATCCTTCAAACAAAAACTTAGAAAGGCAAGCAATCAAAAAAACGCAGCCTATAGATTCAAGGTCTAACTCCCATTATTATCGTCCTTTAAGTAATCCTTCTCCTAATACCATTTCAGTCCAGAAATCTTCGAATAGTTTTCCTACTTTATCTTCATCTCAACAATTTACAGAAATAAATGCTCCTCCCAATACACTATCGTCTCAAAAATTGAAGAAATTAGAATATAAAAAGAGAAGTGCTACCGACCATCCTACATCGACTTCATCTACTACTGTTAAAAAAGAAATCGATACTAACTCAGATATTCAAAAGTACAATGAAAGTTTGGATACTTCTAGTTTTCCTTTACTAGAAGTTGAATCCAATTCTCTTATAAAATTCGAAACAGATGATCCTTTATCATTCTATCTAGAAGAAAATACTTATGAAGTAAATTCTCTTGTATTTATTTTATTAACTTTTATAAGGTTGAAATTGTTTTAGCAAAGCGTGATAATGTTTCTCAGGTAGTTACATGTTAAAATTACATTCTAATAAATCTAGGGCGTTACTGAATACCTAGTTAAATGGAAAAACTATTCGTCGGAAGAGAACATATGGATGGCACGTCAATCGCTTTCATGTTCTGAGCTTATTAGAGTTTATAACGATTCATCCAAAATTTTTCCTTCTGATAGTATTACTACTACTCCCTACGATCCTTCTGGATATAAAAATAATGAGCTCACAAGAAACTTGTCTTACTTACCAACAAATATATATGAATTTATCAAGATGGTTAACATTTCAGGTGGCCCTTTTATATCGATAGCGAACATAGAAGATGAAGAAGGACCTCCATTAGATTTCCAATATATCACAAATTTAGTTTATGCCGAAAATGTGGTCAAACCAGACGAAGGTCGTATGGTTGGGTGTAATTGTTATAGTGGTTGCAAGCCTAACTCGAAATGCAGTTGTCGAAACCAGCTACCTTATCCTTACAATGCTAATGGATTATTAAATTTAGAACTAGGCTATCCTATTTATGAGTGCAATGCCAATTGTCAGTGCCCACCTAGTTGTTTAAACCGAGTTACCCAGCGTGGTACTTCGGCCAGACTTCAGATATTTAAAACCAAACACAAAGGTTGGGGGGTTAGAGCTCTCAATAAGCTGAAGAAAGGAACTTTTATCGGTGTTTACCTTGGGGAAATAATTACTAACGATGAAGCTGAAAAACGTGGAGAAGTGTACGATTCCAAAGGAAACTCTTACCTTTTTGATTTGGATTATATTTCCGGGCCTGATTACGACTGTGAATATGTGATCGATGCATTCAAATATGGGAACTTTTCGCATTTCTTCAACCATTCCTGCGACCCAAACATAACTGTATACCCTGTATTTAACGGACACCAAAACACAGAGATTTACAAGCTTGCTTTTTTTACTTCTGTCGATGTTAAAAAAAATGAAGAGCTTTGCTTTGACTATTCACTCAACCACGAGGCTGACCCCTCTAATGAAGTAAATACAAACGTTGATGATGAACATTTTAGAATCCGAAATGAAAAATATAAATGCTACTGTGGTTCCAAAAAATGTCGTGGTTATGTACACATATTTTGATAGTGTTATTAACTTGATTTCAGTTAAAATGAAGGCTTATCCACTGCTAATTGTTAAATTGATGATGCCTTAAAATTATATAACTGAATTGCTAAAAAAAGCTTCTAGTCAAATAGTTATGCTGTTGCAAAATATGTACTTGATACCAAATAAAATTAGTGTTTTTAGACTTCATTAGAATTTTAATTTTAAACAAATATATTTTTGTTATATCCAGCATATGTTTTAACTCCTTTAGATTGGGCAAACCAGTTTATTAGCTTTGATACTTTTTACTAAAATCAGAAAATTTAATATACTAACTTGGATTTTTAACTAGTCTAAATCATTTTCTAAGCTTTTAATATGATAGTTTTAGCTGTGTTATCTAAATAAAATTATATTTTAGCTAGTTTATATTTTCTTAAATTGATAATAAAGAAAGTTATAATTTAAAAATATTTATACTAAAAAGTTATTATTTAACCTTTTAAAAGATTTAAAATAGTTGCTTAAAATTTAAAAAGGTTATTATTATTATAAATAATATTTATATATAAAATTTTAACTTTAATAAAATAGTACTATACATTTATAAATATTGGTAAATATTTACTAATTGAACTTTTTAATAACTTTTAATAAAAAAATTTTTTATTTATTTTTTTCTATTATAACAAATTATAAACTAGTATTAAATATTATTAAATTTTTGTATAGTATTATTAAATATTTATAAAGTTATTAAAATTTACAGTTATAATATTAAAAAAATATTTAATATAAAGTTAAAAAGATAAGTATTATAATTTAAACCAAATATTATTAATAAATTAATAAAGCTAAATAGTAATAATATATTAAATATTAAAATTAATAAATAAGTCTAGTTAAAAACTAAATTTTAAAGTAAGTATTTAAATAACAATTATTTAAAAATTTAACTTATTTAGAGTATAAAGGCTATAAAAAAGTTAAAAGTAAGTAAATATATTTTAAGTAATTAATTAATATATAAAATACTTTAAAAATACATCATTAAAAACTTCTAATTAGTTATTAAAAATTATCTAAACCAATAAATATTATTTTACTAAATTTAAAGTTTATAATAAAAGCAGAATACTAATTTATATAAATATTAACTTATAATATTTATTTTTATAATAATTATAACTATTTTAAAAATTTAAAGTTAATATATATATAATATTAAATATATTTATTAAGCTAAAGTTAATATAAGTAGATAATTTAGTTATTATTAATAGCTATATTAAAAGATTAATTTAAATTAATATAATTTTAAAACAAATATAAAAATAAAATCTATACAAAAAGTTTATTTAAAAATATTCTATAAATTTTTAATAGTATTAAAATTAGATTATAATAAATTATAATACTAATAAAAATTTATAAGTAAAATAATTTTTTATTAAAGTTTATTAAAAATATTTAATTAGTAAATATTTGCTAATATTTATAAGTATATTAAAAATTTATAACATTATAAACTTTATTACTTGGCTTATTTAACTAAGCTTTACTAATATCCATTTTTTTAAATTTTTATATATATTTTATTTTTAATAAAATAATAATATATTAATTTTATTTTTTTAAGTACTGCTTAGTATAAACTAATTTATAATAATGTTTTTACTAAGTATTATTTAGCATTATAATTTGTAATTAAAGATAATACTTAGTATAGCTTAGTTATACTTAGTAATATTAAAGCTTTATTTAATATTTTAATTATAATTTAATAAATAGCTTATTATAAATCTAATTTTTTATTAGCTTTATTAACTTTATATTAAAGTTTTTTACTAGTATATTAAAACTTTTATCTAAATTATAGATTATTTATTCTATAATTTATTTTTATCTTTTATAAACTACTTTATTTATATAATATATATATAGTTAAACTTAAATTTAGTCAACTATATAAATATTTACTATATTTAAATTAAGCTTTTCTACTAGTAGAATTAACTACTATTACTATTTCTAACTTAGCACTATAAAATTAAAATATAAAAATTTATTAAAGTCTAATATATAGATTAAAAATATTATATTTAATATTTATTAAATATAATAAAATTAAAAAATTAAAATTTTAGCTATTAGTTATACTTTTTTAGCTTATATTAGTATAATAATATATAAAAGTAAATATTTTTAATATATTTATTATATAATAGTACTAGTAATTAATTTAAATAAAATATAAAATTATATATTAAAGTTTTAGTTTTAATATATTTTTATAAAATTTTATTTTTATTAGCAAAGTTTTAAAAAAATTAAGTAAAATATAATAATAAAGTTTAGATATTATAAAATATTACTAAAACTACTTAAAAAAAAGCTATTTTAAAAGTAAAGTTTTAAATTATTATTTTTTATAAAGTGGTATATTAATTATCTAAATAGTTTTATTTAAATTTATATAATAAAACTATATAAATAAATATAAACTTAATAAATATATTATATTAATATTTATATTATAAAAATAAAAAGTAATTATAATATTTTAATTAAAATTTTACTTAAAAAATAATATATAAAATTATAGTTTATTTTTTTTACATAAAGAAAAAAAATACTATTAATTTATAAAATTATATTAAAAATGTAAGCTTTTATAAAAATATACTAGTAAATTTAAATTAAAAAAAATTATAAATAGCTATTATAACTTATAGCTTTTAACTATAAATCTAATAAAGTTATAAAATATTATTTAATATAAATATATTTTTTTAAAATTTTAATTTTTAATAATAAAATGTTTTATAAATTAAATAATATATATAAATATAAAATTAAAAAAAATATATTTTAGTAATTTATTTATATTACTAAATTTTGAACTAAAATTAAAAAAAAATTAATTTAAACTAGTATTTAAAATTTTAAATAAAGCTTAATATAGTAAATTTTATTTAATAATTATATTTTTTCAATTTTTAAATTTAAAGTTAGTTATTTGAAAAAGCATTTAATTGCCTATTTATTTTTAAATATTAAAATAAAAATATTTTGCTATTTTAGTAATATTTTAACTTTCTTATATATAAAATGTAGTATTAATTTTTTCTTTAGTTTATAACAAAAATATTTATATTATTTTGTTAAAACTTAGAAAATATAATTGGTTTTTCCAAATTTCCAATCAACTGCAATTATTTTATTTGAAAATGAAATTATGTTGAAATTTATAATAGAATTTGTAAGAGTTTTGGCAAAAAGTATTAAAAAAATATCTAAAATAGTAGTTAATAGCTTAGTTTTAACACTAGATCAAAATGTTTTAAGTTATAGTTTGGAGATCTGCTGGGGCTTGAAATTTCCATTAAAACTATTAATGTCATTATAAGACTTGACACCTACATCAGAAAAGATTTCTAGCACCTTATACTTTTTACTGTCAGATATTTTTTTGTAACACTTGCTCTATCTTATTTGAACCGAAGTGACGTAATTTTAAAAAATATAAAAAATTCAAGTTGAATAGATTTTGCCTGGGTTTCTTTTTAAACTAGAAAATTCAACAAAACATCCAACCATGCACAAAATAATTAGACATTTCAATCAAATACGTAGTTTTAATACCGGTAGAAAGATATTTCAGTTCCAACAACTGTATACGGAGACCATAAAAAGTAACAAAAGAGTCGATAGATTTAGAGGTTTAAAAGTGTTTGGTTTATCGATAATACCTTTAAGTTGTTTATATCTAAGTTATTGGCAAGTTCAAAGATTAAGCTGGAAAGAAGATCTATTAAATAAAATTCAACAGAAAGTTGATAAAGCGCCGTTGTTGTTGAATAATATTGATTTAAAGTAATATATATTTTTTATAAAGCCAACTTGTTTTTTATACTGACATTTTTAAAAATAGTAAATTTGATAAAGATGAGCAGGAGTTTCGTCAAGTTTTAATGAAGGGCAAGTTTTTAAATGAACAAGAAGTTTGGTTAGGTCCTAGAACTTTCGATAACCAAATTGGATACTATTTATTTAGCAGTTTTTTACTATCTAACAAGTAAAAAAATAATTAGTAGCTTTCATATAAAATTAATTTAAATTATGTAGCCAGGAAGTTTTAGTTAAAAGAGGTTGGATTAGTAAAGACAAATTAGATAAAAAAAATAGACCTCTTTCTATAGTAAAACGCTTTGCCATATTTATAATTTAACATTCTCTAGATTGAAGATGAAGTTATAATTAAAGGTCAATTACGTTCTGGTGAAAAAGTAATATTACATTTTTACATTTTGTTTATTGATTATTTTTGAAATTAGGGAAATAGATTTACACCGGATAATGATTCATCAAATAATAAATGGTATTATGTAAACGTAGAAGAGATGGCCCAATATTTAAAATGTCTACCTATCTTAGTAGAATTAACAAACGGTATTTTATTAGTGGGTAAAGTTCAAATTTTAATAATAATTTTTTAGATGAAAGTTCATCTTTAAATTCACAATTTATATCGGAAGGTAGACCCATACCTCGAAACTTAGAGTTACAAATATCTAATAACCATCTTCAATACGTTATCACTTGGTAATCCTCATACCCTTCCTTCCTATTTTATAGTTTTGAAAGATTTTTAATATTTTTCTTTTAGGTTTACTTTAGCTTGTTTTACTGGTGGTATGCTGTTCAGCTTTATTAGGAAAACTAAAGGGATCAACTTACCTAAAGCTACCGATAGAGTAACTAAACGTAACAAATATCTTTAATAAATATACATTTTGTTCAACGTGGCTATATATACTTTAAAATTTAAATGTATTTTTTATATACGTCACTTTAATTTTTATATGGTTTTTATTTAACAAAAAGTTACAACATAAAAAATCTGCAATCATTCTTTCAAAAAAAATCAAAAATCAAAAAATTTATCTTTAAAAGCATGCAAGAGAACGTTATGGCCCGGACATATCACAATAAATACGCTTTGATCTATCGCTAATACAGGTAGTACCAGTAGAACAAAAAATATACTGCCTACGATACCATGCACAATTAATGATTACAAACTTTACACAAATATACCAACCTTTAACATCATAAGGACTTATATCAAAAGGAAATTCTAGTGAAAAGTTACTGGTGATGTTTGGTACGTTAGAGAACAAGTCGGCTGAGGTTAGGTTTAATTGAGATATATTATTGTTTTGGTTATCAAAAAATAAAATTAAAACAATCGTACTTAGTACGTAGTTGCCCAAATTAACCAATGTTAATATGGATCCACTGGTTTCCATCGGAGTTGTGAGCGATGTTGCTAAAGACGTCTTGATGATACAAGCTAGCTTAATATATAAGGGTACATCGATCGCATCTTCTAAATTTATACACATGATGTCGTCGTTTAAAGCGAATGGCTCAGTAATATACGTTTTAATAAGTTCACATTTTTTTACAATATACTTTATAGCCTTTACGATATCAAAAGAATAACTTCCATCATATACTTAACTCAAATTAAAACTTAATAACATCTGTATTAAGTAAATTATAGAGTTTTATAGATACGACTATCAAAAATTCAAAAAGTAATTGTAACAATCGGAAAATTAGTTGTCAAAATATTTAAAATGAATCTTTTCTATTTAATTTTTATTATGCTTATATTTTTTGTTTCCATTTATTATGTGTTATTATACGTTGTACATCGATTTTGTAAAGTTTTCTAATTTTCGAAGTCGAACTTAGGCTTTTACATTTCGGTAATATAATACAATTTAAAAAAAAATTAATCTGAAAGTTAATTTTTATCTACCAGATTTTCTACAAAAGTACACAAAAATCTATTTTTTACATCTGCAATGTGACCAGTTAAATCTTTAATTTTCACGTCTTAAAAGTTTATCACTTCCAATAAAGATACTGTTTTAATTTTTCCCAAATTCATACTTTTGGTTTGAAAATAGCATAAACCAGACCAAAATAATTAACTTCCAAACAGAAAACCTTTAGAGAATGTTTAAAATGGGGCTGTCCAACAAAAATATTCGGGGCTTCGTGTGATGTTTTAATATTTTTTATACAGCCTTTTAAAAGAATAATTAAGTCAATTCTTCTATCACTACATTAAAAAAAATAAAAAGAAGTCCTTTAAGTTTCGAAATATAGGTACTACTGTTCTAAAACATTACCAATTTACAGGCTCTTTAGGACAGTATTTATGATATAGCAATTAATCAAGTAAAATTTAGTAAATCAACTAATAAAAATTCAACTAGCTTAGTATTACTCTATTTTAGCATTAAATAAATTTCTAAATGAAAACTCATTTTTTTAAAATTTCTAAAGTTATGAAAATGAATTTTAATTAATGTAAGCAATTAAAATAAAGTTATTAAAATAATAATTAAAATACTACTATGCTAAAAATAAAAGAAACATACACCTATGGATATCTTGAAATACTTTAAAATTAAACTAAGTTTGAAAAATTAGCTAGAATTTTTCTTATTGATATACAACTTTTTTATATAGTATTGTTTATATAATTTATAGATTAGCTTATCAAACTTTTAGCTAATTGGAATAATTATATCATATACTATTAAAATTTCAACTTTGTCTAGTCTTAGAGTACTTTAGTAAAATAAAATATATTGGACTTTTAAATATTAAAAATTAAAAATTTTAGAAATTAAGTAGTAAAAAAATTTATAAATAGTATATTAGTTTAATATTTATATTATTTAATACTAGCAATTTATATATGTAAAATTTAATATATAAGTTATACATATAAATTAAAAAAAACTACTATTTAAAATATATATTTGTTATTTAATTTTAAAAAAACTTAAAAACTATTTTAAATATAATATAAAATGATAGTTATATAGTTTTATATTTTATAATGTTTAATATTATAAAGTTATATATATATATATTAGGTATAATTTAGGAAAAAAACAGCTTTAAATATTTAAAAAAGTATTTAAATTAGACTTACTTAGCTTAACTAGGCAAGTTAAGCTAATATAAAGCTATTTTTAAATTTAGAATAATATTTTATTAAATAAAGTTTTACTATATTATAATATTATATTTTATTTAAATTATTGCAAATTTTTATATATAATATATAAATTAAAATATTTATAATTTTAATCTTGCTTACTTTAAGTTATATTTAGAAAGTAAAAAATTGAAAATTTAATACTTAATATATTATTTTAAATAAAAGCATACTATATAACTATAATATATAATAGTATAATTTTTTACTATTTATTTTTATTATAATAAATTTTATAGTTATTAGTTTAATTTTTCATTATTATATTTATAAAATAAAAGTAATATAATTGGTAATTTTTAATAATTATATATATAGCTTTATAATAAAAAGGTTTTTTTAAACTATATATTAATATTATATTACTATTTTATTAAAAATTTAGTATATATTTATAATAATAAATTTTAGAATAAAATGTATATTAGCTAATAAATATATAAAAATTAACTATTTTTATATAAACTAAAAATAAGTATAATATGTTACAAATTTTAAATAAAATATTTTATTTTTTTAAATTTTTTTTACTAATGTTTGAATATATATTAATATCTAACTTTTATAAAAGTTTATTTGAAATATAGTAATAAATATAATTTAAAAATACTATTTATTTTTTAAAAATTTAAAAGCTTTTAGTAAAGTATACTAACTATTTTTAACTTTTTAATATATAAAAAGTAAATTTATTTATTTTTAGCTAATTTTATTAGCTTAATTTTTATCTATTTAACTTTTAAAATCAAAAGTAGCTACTTTAAAAAGTAATTAATTATCTATTTATAGCAAATTGATATTATACTAATTAATTATTTTACTATTTAAATTTTTTACAATAGACACTAATATATTGTTAAAGTAATAAATTTACCTAAATTAGAAAGTACTAAACTAAATATTATTTTATTAGTTTTAAAAAAATAAAAGTTAATAATAAGTTGATAAAGCTTGTTATTTTTACTTTAGGAAAGTATATACTAAAAGTATAATTAATATACTTTTATATTAAAATAAAGTTTAAAAATTAATAACTTAAAACAAAAAACTAGATTTCAAAAATATAAAACTAAGCTTTACTAAAAATTGTTAGCTAAAAATAAATTTAATTACAAAAGTTCTTTTTAAATTTACTAAACTCTGCTTAAAATTAGCAAATTCTAAAAGTATATATTTGAAAAATAAAGTAAAAATAAAATATATACATACTTATAACTACTATAACCGATACTGTTAATATATTATACTTGAATTTAAGCTAGCATTTTAAAACATCAAACTTAATCAGATTTTTTATAGACAACTGTGTCTACTTTAACTTCATCCTCAATTAATCTATAGATATAAGCAGTAACCATATGATCTTGAACATCCATAAGTACAAACGAGGGTATAGGTTCAGTCCTACCAAAGAGATAAATTATTTTAGTCAAAAGGAAATAACAAAAGCTTACGAGCCACCGAACTGGGAAGAAACGCCGGTAGCAGAACCAGGGTTGATGAAAAATCTATCCTCTTTATCATAAGCTTCCAATACATGTGTGTGTCCGAAGACTAAGATATCTACACCGAGTTGTCTAGCTTGAGCTTCTAAAGCCGTTGAGTTCCCCCAAGGTATAACTTGATGTCCATGTATAATTCCTATTTTATGCTGACCGTGTACTACTACCTTATGACTCGGCCAACTACCTACCTATGTATACCATTTAAATAAAATTTAAACCATTAGATAGTTACTTGATCGAAATCTCCTTGTACGACATGTACATCGGGACATACTGAACGTAAATATTCATAAGTTTCAGGTGTTGTCAAGTTCCCGGTACATAATATCTGTTGAATACGGCCGGGTATCTATTTTTTTGGTGTAAAAAGGTTGAAAATTGAAGAAATATGGAGAATAAAAGTACCATTAACTTCTTGAATTCGGCTGGAAGTCCGGCTGCTCTATCTGGCATAAAAAAATCTCCTATAGCTAGAACTAACTAAAAAAACTTCATTAAGCTCAATACTATATATTTTAATTCTTACAACCATATTATGTATATATTGAAATTGTGAGTTCTTGAATTATAAATTGTCTGGATTGAACTAAAGTTGTTTTGTTTCGACTTCAAAATTCCAAGATAAGTGACAAAACAAGCTTATTCCGGATTAATTTTTAATTTAGCCAATAATAGGCATGAATATACTTTAAAAATATAAACTTAATTGGATAATTATACTCAACATTTTAAGAGCTGGTTGGTAATCAGTATTAGAAGTTAGATTCATATTAAGGTAATAAGGTAATGTTATAATTTAAATTCCAATTTATTAATTTTATTAGATATAAGAGAACGTAGGTCCACTTAAGTTTAGATCGTAGGGAACGTGAATTTAGACATCCAGAGAGTGAATATTGTGAACATGCTTTAAGGCATATGAAAAGAGACAGACGCAAGCGTGAGCACGGTAGGGATAGAGAATATGAATGTATGCGAGATTCAGGATGTGAACGTGATAGGTAAAGGATAGCTCATGAGGAAAGAGAATCATCCCAATTGGAACGTCGTGAACGTAGTCCTTTAAGTCCAAGGAAATATGAATGTGATGAATACTAAATTCGTAGACCACGTAGGAGTAGTTGTAACTATTCCAACCAACGTCAAAAATCTCGCTCAGTGCGCCAATTTACCGGAAACGGCGTAAGTTAACCAACTGGGACATCTAATCTATTGGCTATGATGGTATGTCCGTAAAAGAAGTTAAAGCAACTGGATATTTTTCACTACTTGATCAGATCACCACCCTTAAGTTGACGAGTGCTTAGGTGGGCAAGATTTCCCTAACGGTATGGAATACCCACTACCTTTTGTATAGATGCCACATTGCGCTTCGGATCCTGTAGCTCAAAATATGGCTGCTACCGGTCAGATTCTTAGATTTTATGTAGGAAATATTCTCTATGCTATAGCTGAGCGGAAATCGCTGATTTCTTCAAAACTGCTATGATCCAACTCAACAAGCTGTGTGAACCTGGAAAACTAGTTGTATCAGTATCATCAACCACATTGAAATTACACCTTCATAGAGCTTCGTACCCCCGAGAAGATTACCTCTGCTACGGCCTCCGATGGAGTTGTGTCCTGTCAGCAATCCATTAAGATCCGTAGACTTAATAAATACCAACTGTCTTCTGCTAACGACAAAAACAGAAACCAATAGCTTATAGTTTTGAATTTGTACCTGCGAACGTAGCTGATTCCCCTAATAAAATATTCATAGGTAGTTTACTCCTTTACTTCACCATAGATCAAACCGTCGAGCTTTTATCTACGTTCGATAAACTAAAATCGCTCAATTTGGTCAGAGATCTTGTAATTAATACCTACAAAAGATTCTCTTTCTGTGAATACATTGATCCTGATACTATCAACATAGCTTGTAAAGGGTTAAACAACATGAAAGTCTGTGATGAAAGATTTTCATGCGGCGGGCTTCAGTTTGCTATCTTAAAGCTCCTGGAATTCCCGGTTCAATATCCTTCTTTCAAGAAGATCAAACTACTATGGAACCTCCACTTATCCTTCTCTTCTTAAATATGGTAACTAAAGAAGAACTTGAAGATGGCTCTGAGTGCCAAGAAATCTTAGAAGAATTTGAGGTGGAATGTAAGAAGTTTGGCGAGGTTTTAGAGATTAATATTCTTAGAGGTGGAAAGTTAACTGAAGGTGAAATAGGTAAACTTTTTGTATGATACACCAACAGGAAATGTCTGGTAAAGCTTTTAGAGTTATAGCTGATAAGAAATTTGCTGAAAGAACTTTATTGGGTTTATACTATCCTGTAGAAAAGTAATGGTGTTGAATTTTAAGGGCTTATAAAGTTTTTATCTTTAATGGTTAACTATAAAATTTTATAGTTAACTGTTTTTTCAATGCTATGGCTTTTATACTGCTATAGTTATTTCATTTAATTAATAGAACTGTTTTATACAAGTTAGCTAAAAGGTTTTAAGAATAGTAGTTAATATAGAATAAACTAAATTTAAAAAATAGCTTTAAATATTTCCTATCTTTATTTAGCTTATATTTAAAATGATAAGCACTTATCTTAGCTTTAGCTTATTATAATTTTAGTAAATGTCTTTTAATATAAAAATATAAATTTTGAAAAGCTAGCAAAAACTAAAATAATATATTATAAACAAATTTAATATATTATTTACTTTGTATAGCTCAAAATAAAAAAAACTAGCTAATATATATAGAATTATTATAGCAAAAGTGGAAGTAGATAAAGCATTTATATACTAGTTAATAGCTTAAATATAATAAAGATAATATTAAAAATATACTTAAAATTGATAAGCTAATTTTTGTTAAGTAATTTATTTCTACTAAAATTATATTCAAAAAATATAACTATATTTACAAATTATATATAATAAAATATATTAGATAGCTAGAATATTTTATAAAAAAATTTATAATGTTATAACTAAATACTTAAGTTATTATAAAATATTTTAAGTTTATTTTTTATTAGCTAATTTTATATACTAACAATTTTATAGCTACATTTTATAAAATAAAGCTAAATAATTAAAAATTAAAAATTTACTAATATAGTTTTAATATAGTTATTATATTAAATTTTAGGATTAATTAAGTTTAAATTAACTATAAAGTAATATAAAATAAACTAACTAAAAATAGTTTTATATTTGTATAAATAGATTTGCTATTTTTTAGTTTCTTATAAATAAAAAATATAAATATGTTAAAATATCAATTTTTAATATTTTATATTATATATTTAAAAGTTTTTTTTAAAGCTAAATTAAAATTTAATATAAAATTAATAATTTTAAAATAAATTTAAAGTAGTTTTAATTAATATTTTTATAACTTTTATATATTA
>JAWQFY010000027.1:0-82514 GCA_037055185.1 Capillidium rhysosporum
TTTTTTAGCTATTATTTGTAATTTTCCAAAGTATATTACTATAACAACATTATAAATATATATCAAAGTTTTAATAAAATATTAATATAATAATAATATATCTATATACTAAAAAAAATCATTATTTTTAGTATATAATTATGAAAAAAATAGAAGCTTATAGCTTATTTTAGTATAAAAATAAGATAATAGCTCTAAAAATTACTATAATTAAATATATATTAAGAAATAATTATATAGTTAGTAATATAACTAAAACTATTACATATTTAACTTTTACTATAAGTAAATATAAGAATGTAAATACTTTTAGTCTACAATTAATTTAGGTATAATGCAAAATTATAATATATTTTAAATATTAAAATAACTAAAATATTAGCTTAACTTATTTGGCTTTACTAAGCAAATCTAATTTAAGTACACTTTTGAATATTTAAAGCTATCTTTAAAAGTATGTAACTTATAAAGTTGTACTTTTATCTCTCTGTAGATTTTTGAATATAAATAAAATTAGATAGTTTTTAAGCTTTGCAAAATAATATATAATTAAAATAGTTTGGAAAAAACAATTAATATAGGCTAAAAATATACTTTTTAAATATACTAACTATCTAAATAAAATAATTTAGACTAATAAATACTAATCTAATAAGTATAATATTAAAAATAAAAAAAAATATATTATTCTAATTAAAATTATAAATTTAACTATATAGTAAATTGTAACTTATACTAATTTAGTAGCTTTAAAATTAATATTTAGAAAATACTCAATATATATAGAAATTTATATTTAGTATATATAAAAGGTAATTTTAATATCAATGTTTAAATAAATTTATTTAGATAGTTTTATTCTAAGTTTTATCAAAAAATTAATTTCAAAAACTATTAAGCTATTTTAATATATAACTTTTCTATTTTTTATACTGCTATTTTAATCAAAAATTATATTAAAAATACTAGCATTGAAATTTTTAACTAGCTTATATATTTTTTAAATCTTAATCTAATTAAAAATGCCTAGGCAATGTTAAAAAAAAATATCAAAATTGTACTTTACCAAAAAACACTAATAATTTATGGAACTATATTAAGTATATTTAGTAAAATACTAGTAGAATTAACTTAAAAAACTTAAAAATAGCTATAAAAAAATTTTTAATAGAGTAGTTAAAGCTTAAAGCTATATGATTAGGCATTAAAAAAATATTTTAATATAGATATATTTTACTTTAAAGTTATTATGGTAAATTTTATATAAATAATACTAATATTATAATAGCTTTATTATATATATATTTAGGCAAAATTATATTATTTATAGCTATTATATTATTATAATATTTTATATTATATAATTTAAATATTAGCTTTATTATAAAATTTTAGACTAAATGTTATATAAATATAATAAAGTAGTTTTTTAAATTTAAAAGTACTTTTCTAAAAAGTAAGTATAAATAAAATAATAAAAATTTTAATATTTAAAAATACTAAATTTATATAAATAAATAAGAATTAAGTTATAAAAAAGCAAAATTTATAAAAAATATAGTTAATAAAATAGCTATATTTATTAATTTATAGAAATTAGTATATATTTTTAATAAAAAAGTTATTATTTTTTAATAGTTTTATACTAAGTTTTATAATTTTTATAATTTTTTAAAAGTAAAAAAAGCTTATAAAAAGATAATAAAAAAAGAAAAATTTAATAAAATATTAAATAAAAATATATACATATTATTAATAAAGATATAAAATAAGCAAACTAATAAAAAAAATTAAATTTAGTTTAAAAAGTAATAATAAAAAAATAAAAGGACTTTAATATCAAAGTTTTAAAAACTTTTATTAGTAAAAGTATAATATTAAAATAAAATTTGCTAATAACTTTTTAAAAATTTATTACTAGCCAAAAAAGATGCATATTAAGTATTCTAGTTAAGTAGGAAAAAATCTATTAAATAAGAGAAAAATAATACAAAAGCTAATAAAGGTTAGAAAAAAACAAAAAATAAAAAGATAAATAAGTAATTATAAGAAAAAAAGTGCTAGTATTATAATATTTTGAGCTAGTTCTAAGCAATGGGGCTTATGATAGCACACTTAAAAGTCCCAATACAGATTCTACCTAAAGTGCAAGCTAGGCTGGTGAGGATCTGATATAGCTTATAGTTTTTCAGTAATAACTAGAATAAATATAACTATTTTATAACTACTTACAAATTAAAAATTTTACAACTTTAGGCTAATTTGCCTTGAATAGTACTACCCAAGACATAAAATTTAAATTTTAATAGAGGAATATATTGATTTATGTTTCTTAAAATAAAAAGTATGTATTAATTTTTCTAAATATATGCTTTAGATTTGGTTTATTCTATAATAAGCTCTTTCAACAAGCAATGTCAATACTCAGATATTTGAATCAGATATCAAGATAAATAAAGGTTTATATATTGATACAAAGGCGATATCAGGCGCGTTAGTCTTTACTGGAGACAGAAGAGACTACTTCGCCTTTTTCATACTCTATAAATTGTAGTTAATACCATCTGAAACTAAGCTGTGTTAAACTCAGAACAAAAATTTGCTCATTTTGACTTATAAATCCGAACAGTATGACGATTTACTTGAAAACACTCATTCCTAATAATCAAGTTTTATTTTCCAAGACAGCTTTGAACTATCTACAATAAACAACTGGTACAAAAGATTTCAACTAAAAATTAAAAGATAAGCATTTAAATTAAAGAGCAAATGAGTCAAAGAAATAAACCATCAACTTCGAAACCTTTATCAATAGCTAAAGAAGATAAACCGGATACTAAAGAAGAATCAAAAGTAGATAATAGGTATCTTTAAAACAAAAATAATTCATCAACTTTTTTATTTAGTCCTATATTTATAAAATTGGTTTCTTTCTCAATTGTCGCTTTACTTCTACCGCTACTAGGATACTACATTACTTATAATTACTTGGTGCCTGGTATTTTTTTTTCAAAAGTATTTTTCTAAACAGATATAAATTTTAGATTCGCACACAGCTAGTGCAGTAATTGCTGTTATTCTAGCTAATGGAGTAGTATTTTCTTACGTATATGTAGCTTTTAAAGAAGATAAACAATACTTGCAGGATTTGGAAGATAAAAAGAAGCGATAAATTATCTATTGATTTGCCTTTTTTTCGATCAAATTTTAAAATTTAATCTTTTGAAAAGGTTATTGTTTTCAAAGCTAAAAGTAATTCAAGAACTTATGAAGTTTTTAAATATATTTATTTATGCATATTAGTTTTTAATTAATTGCTTAAATTAAAATTTTAGCAAATTTAGGTTTTAAAATATGAATTAGGCATAAAGATGCTTATTTACAAGCTCTAAATTTAAGTAAATGTAATTATGACTTTAAAATATATTTATATACCATTGACTATCATAAATTAGCTTAAGTTTACTATTTTAAAATTATTTTAATATTTTATTTCTTGTTAAAATATAATGTTTATTCAAATTAAAATTATGATTATATTCACTCTATTTTAAAAATAGATTTTAGAAAAACATACTCATTATTTGATAGTTATATATAGTATAATAGAGATATCCTAATGTAATCAATTATTATTTATTAGATTTTATACTTTTATTAATATATACTGTTGATCTCTTAGTTAGTATATATCTATTATTCTAAGGAAAATCTAGGCTAAGTAACTTAGTAATACAAATACTAATTCTGAATTCCTAAAATAAATGAATATTAGGTAGAAATTATTGTTTATTTTTAAAACAAAGGCCAAGAATAGTGTTTTTAATAGAACAAAATCCTGTATAACAGACTAACAAGGCTATTATAGTAAAGCATCTTTAAATTTTGGGCTTATATCATTTATTTAGTCTTATTTTCTTATACATTCTTTGTTTTTTATACATTTTAGTTTATTTATTATATAACTGCTTTAGAAAATTGAAAAATATTAAGGAAAATAGTGTAATAATCAGACTAATTTTATAAAATAATAATATTTATAAGTAAATACCTTGCTAATAAAATAGCTAAATAAATTATTCAATATCTTTTTAGAATTTTAAGACTTTAAGTAATAAAACTAAAATGTTTAACAAAAATTTAGCTGTTAGAAGCTAAGTAATTATTATATAAAGCAGATGTGAAAATTGCATATTTGAAAAGTTTGTAAATAGATAAAAAATAGACTTATAAAGTAAAAATAAAACTTTAAAACTAGTACTAAATTTAATAAATGATAATAAACTTTAAAAAATAGAGTAGAGCTATAATAAAAATGCTGAAATAAGTTATTTTTACTGCATTTAAAAATATTTCTAAAAAAAGAAAAGAAAAGAAAGTAAAATATATTAAGTAAATTAAAAAGAATAAAATTAAATAAGTAATAATAAAATTTTAGCATTTTTTAAACTTTAAATAAGTTTTTTTATAATATTTAAAATATATAAAAATAAGTATAATTAAAAATAAATTTATTATTTTATTAAAAAATTAAATAAATATTTAATATTAAAAAAAGCTTATCTAATAAAAAATAATTGAATAATTAAATTATTTAAAGCTAAAAGCTATAAAAGTAGTTAAAAATAAATATATCTAAAGTAAATAATTTATATTTATAATATTTTAAAAATATACTATTAAAGTTATTTAAACTAATAAATATTACTTTATTAAATTTAAAGTTTATAATAAATTAATTTAAAAAATTATTAGTTTTTAACTCTTATACTTATAATAATTATAATTATTTTAAAGTATTTAAACTTACTATTAAAATATATAATTTAATTATTTATTAAAAGATTAAAAATTAATTTATATATTTTACTTAACTAATTAAAAAGTTAATAAAATAAAATAATAAGAAAAATACATACTATTAAATTAAAAGTTAGTAAAAGCTTATATTTATATCAAAGTATAAATTTTATTTTATTTTTATATACTTACTTAATAAAGCTAAAATATTTAAATATAAATTTTATTATACTTAAATTAATTAAAAAATAAATAATATATAATGATAAAATACTTGTTTTTTGCATTTATATTTTAAAAAAAGAAGAATAAAAATAAAATAAAAAAAGCCTTTTATTATTATATAATAAAAATAATAAGTATATTTTATTAAATACTATATATAGTTTATTAAAGCTGCTTTTAGTATTATATATTTAAAAAAACTTAAATAGCTAATTTATTTACTTAGTTTTAATTTTATAAAAAATATTTAAGCTTTAATTTAATAAAAACTAAATAAATATACTAAATTAGTATATAAAACTTTAAGCTATAATAAAACTAGAGTTTTTAAAAAATAACTAATAATAATAAATTTATATTATAATTAATATATTATTAGAGTATATTTAAAAAGTTAAAATTTACAAATTTAGCAAAAGTATATATAGTAATAGTTAGGTTTTTTTACTATAATATTTTAAATTTTTTTAAAATTATATATTTAGAATTTTAAATATAATATAAAGTAATAAGTTAGTAAAAATAAGGTATATATTTTTTATAGTTTAAAATAAAACATTTTTTTATTTAACTTTATTTACTAATTTAAAAAAAACTAATTAAAAAAAGTCTATATTTAAAAAAGGTTTTAAATTTAGGTTTTTTTTAATTACTGCTAACTTTTAGTACTTAAAAAACTTAAAATCTAAAATATAATATATGTTATACTTATTAATTAATATATTTAACTTTTATTACTAATACTTATTTTATTTTAAACTAAATTTAATTAAATTTATTATTATAATTATACTTATTATATATTAGTTATTAAAAATATTATATAAAAAATATATTATCTAAAAGTTAAATATATTTATATTATATTAAAATAATTAAAATTTTACATTTAGTTTAAAAAATATTTTTTGTTATATAAAAGTATTTTTAGATTAAAATATAAGATTTATAAAATAGTTAAAATATTTATTATTAAAATTAAGTTTTTTATTACTATTTTTCTTAATATTAAGTAAAAGTAAAGTATAAACAAATATATATTTTTAATTTTTTATAAAGCTAGCTTAAAAAAATATAAATATAAAATTATTTTATAATAATATACTGTATAACTATTAATATAATATTTTTGCTTTTTATTTTTTTTAATAAGTAAAAAATAAAATAGTTTTAAAATAAAAATAGTATAAAAAAATAATATAAGTAAAACTAAAATACAAAAATAAAGATAAAATTTTAAAAAAAAGTAAAACTAAATAATTTTTTTTTTCAATATAAAAAAAGTAGTAAATTTAATCTACTAAAAAGTTAAAAATTAATATAAATTCTATTATATTTAAAACACCTGTTTGGATTTGTTAAAATTTAAACTTAAAAAAATTGCATTATAAAAGCTAAATTACAGATAATTTGGAGTTTTAGAAAGTTGTATATAGAGTAGAGTACCAACAACTATATAAAACAAAAACTACCATTATATACATAGTTTTTTATTAGAAATTTAAAAATTGTTATATTACTAGCTAAACTATGGTAAAAATACAAAAACAAATGTTTAAAAATATACATCAAATTAAAGCTTAACTGTAAAAGGTTACATTTACTAAACTGTTTCCAATCTCATTTCGAAAATTTATTGGCGCCAAAATTTTTACAGCAACATTACATAAAAATGTCTTAAAAACTATTTAATTTTCCAAACTGAAAAAACTCCTCTTTCAAAACTTTCCATAAGGTCTTTAAACTTATGACTTCGGAATAAGTGGGTTAGTTAAAAGGGAAGAGAATGATTTCAAAACTATTAATTGGAAGGTACGTAAAATAAATGTACTGTAGTAGTAAAAAGGGGCAATCAGGTTTCAACTATGTAATTCTCTTTGTACAAAGTATACCGGTTCGATAGAACCCTTTAAAAAAGGATAATGGAGTTTAGATCTTACAATAATTAGAACCTTTGCAAACCAGTATTAGCATGTACATATAAATGGAATGATTTATGAGCACTAAATTATTATATAAGCGATACTTTAAAAAGTATAAATAACTGTAGGCTTGAGTATGGAACGTATTTAAAATAAAAGAAATTTAACCATGTTATTGAAATTGATACCTTTACTTCTAAGCGTAGTTCATAGCTTGAAGGTCGGTTCGGTTATAGTCGGATATTATACGGATTGGTCGAGCTCATTCTTCCCACCCAGTTCCATAAACTTTAGGCAAGTAACTCATATAAACTATGCATTTGCCAACTTCGATCCCAACACATTTCAACCGATCATCACGAATCCTATCAATTTACAAGACGTAGTATGGCGTGCACACCAGAATGGGGTCAAGGTATTAGTTTCAGTTGGAGGGTGGACCTATTCGCAAAACTTCTCCCCCATGGTAGCCAACCCTAACTCCCGATCCAAATTTATTTCAAACTTTGACCGGTTCGTCCGAGAGTATAATCTAGACGGTATAGATTTCGATTGGGAGTACCCTGGGAAGCAAGGTGCCCCTGACAACATAGTAGATCCTTTTAACGATACAAATAACTTTTTAGTGTTCTTGAAGGAATTACGCCAATGCTTCCAAAACCGTAACTTATTAATAACAGCTGCGGTATCGGTGTATCCATTTGAAAGTGGTTATGGCCCGATAGCGGATAGTAGTGGATTCGCCCAAGTATTTGATTATATCAATATCATGTCCTACGACGTACACGGACCATGGACTACCACTACTGGACCAGTAGGTGGATTAGATTTTGAAGTAGGTAAAGGGGTACCTTTAAGTATCAAGCAGGCATTGAAAGCTTGGGAACTTTCTAGATTCCCAAAATCTAAGTTGGTAGTAGGCGTACCTTTCTATGGGTACGGATGGGTAATACAACAGTACAATAGTCAAAACCTACAAAACCAATACGCTAATGTAGAACGATCGTTAGATGCGTTTACATTCTCTCAACTAGTAAGTAATGGCTACCTTAGCTCACCCGACCGTGCAAATACTAATTCGGGTTGGAACCGGTACTTTGACGGTGTGACTAATACCCCTTGGTTATACCACAACGCTTCAAGAACTTTGATAACTTACGACGATCCCCGATCGTTGAAAACAAAATCGAACTACGTTAAATGTAACGGGTATTTAGGTACTATGATTTGGGCATTAACCCACGATTATAATGGGGTACTGTTAAACAACTTACAGGGTGATGTAAGTTACGATGATTGTAACGGACAGCCTCCTATAGAACCTCCTATTACTACCACTACAACTCCAGAACCTACACCACCAACACAGACTCCTACTACAACACCGGACATACCAACTACAACCACCACGAAGGATGAAACGAAACCACTACCTACTGGTATAATAGGTGCCTCATGTAGCAACGAAGGATACCAGAGATGTGTATCCAGTATAGATAACAATCCAGATCAACGTACTTATATATTATGTATCTACGGTAAATGGATAGTACAGGATAGTTGTCCACTAACAACGGTATGTAAACAACTGAACAACAACGTGTACTGTGGGTTCCCGTACTTCAATATTGCATTTAATCACCGGAAACAGAAGGTTCTTAAAGTACATCATTGATACTATTTTTAAAGATATTAAAATTTATGTATTTTTAATATAGCTTTTTTGAGACAGAATTGGTATTTTGAATTTAGTAAATAATTATATTTGCGTTTTTGGTTAGTAAATTACTATACGAAATGATGTGTTACATGACTACATAATGAGCTAGCTAATTTTAATCTTAAAACATCAATCCAACTTATAAATTAAATTGAGCTACCTTTTAAGCCTTTTCTTTTCAGTAGAATATTTTACACATTTAAAATATTATGAAAATAATGATAAGTTTAAGTGGTAGCAACCGTCGAAGTCAATTCTGGATCGTATTTCGGATATAAAGTAAGAGCTTGGTTCGTTTTCAATCGTATAAATTTTATAAATGTATATTAGCTATATTTTACAACAAAACTCTAAGTACTTGGCCTAGGTCAACAGTTCTTAATATGTAGCAGTTTAGTTATGTATTTATAACTAATTCAGCTGTGAGCTTGTTTGTCTATCGACTTGTTTTCAACGTTTGTATCCAAAACCAAACTAATTTTAAATTAACTAATATCGTCCACTACTCAACCGCAATAGCTATAAATAAACTTGATGGTCTGTTCTTTATTAAGATTGTATGTTGGGTAGAATAGTCTAATTTTGCTTTATAATAAACTTAAATATTTAGATTGAAGCAGATACAAATGATTTTAGTATAACAATCTATTCATTAAAATTAATTAAAATATCAACAATCGAATATAGATTAATCAGTTTTTACACAATAATTCTATATAACTTTTAGCAGGTTAGTAGAAAATAATTCTTCTTAGCACAGATTTGAGCCGTATAAGCTTATACAATTTATAGCTACGTAAAGCAGGTATACGAACTGTCAAAAAGCTAAAATCACAACTTAAAAAATCGGTAATTAATGTTGTTTATTATAATATTATTTAACAGCCAATTAACAAACTATGACGACACTGAAAGCTATTACAAGTAAAAAGTTTAGCTGCTGTCTTCATTATACGATTAGTTTTAAATGCTGTTTGATAACAAATACTTTTCAACTACTTACCAAAATGCAAACCTAAGTTTTAAATTCCAATTCCAATTCGATTTATAAAAGTATGTGTTTTATGAGACGAATTTAAATATTTCGATAACTAATCGGTCGAATGCTAAACTTAAATCGACAAGGCGATTAGACTAAGTTTTAACTTATTGGCACATAAGTATCCGAGTAGAGTTTAGTATTTACTTTAAATATAATATGAAACCGTACCTAAATGACTCCAAAATTTTCATAACTTTAAAATTGAGCTTCCGACCTTTACAGGAAATAAAGCACCACTTTCTAAGATTCCTTCCAGCTTATTTAGATTATACGTACATATATACAACTTTTATTTCAATAGTACTAAGGTTCACATTGCGACGAAAATTTCTCAAATTGGTTGGAAGATAGGTACGGTAAGAAGAAACATTTAGTAAATATGTACGGGTTCGGTTTGTAATTACAGTTGTTCGTAATCTTTTGAAACAGTTGAAATTTTAAATAGAGTTGGTTGACCCTATTAAACTTAGAATAGTTGATAAATTTAGCATCACCTTGGTAATTCTTTTTAGTATTGTTAAATTCTAAATCATTCGAAACGATATCGTTGCCGTTACAATTGGAATTAGGTAATGGCTCGTTTTTCAAATAAGTATCCAGCTCGTAATTAAAAGAAAGGTCTGACAAGTATAAGCCTAGAAACGGTAGACTGAACTGAGTACTACCTTCAATAATTTGGTTCATTTCAGCGTCGGTAGTGGAGTTGTAATTCTTATTCAAGCTTAGCACGATCCTCGATTCGACACATTCACGTAGTACTTTCCAATTCTTTAAAGGGTTAGCGAGCCTGTTCAAGTAATCGAACTTAGCTTTAAGGGTAGGGCTCAGCTTACTCCAAGTTTTGTTGAGGCGTAGAACATAGCCCGAATTCAAACCGAGTAATATTTGTAGGAGGGTGTTAAAGTTACCCAGTTGGAAGAATAACTCAGCTAATAAGATAAACCTTTCCATCAGTTTGGTGCGAAACTCTAACTCTTTAATCGATACGATGGCCGATGTAACGAACTGACAGGTAAGGTTAAACCGGTCTATAAACTCTTTGAGGTTCTTAAACCGGCTTAAGTTCTTTTTAGAGTTAAATTTGGGCCAGTTGACGTACTGATCCCAACTAACTACCTTCAAGTATCTGGATTCGATCAGTATAAATTGGTGCGCTACCACTTCCAACTCGTAATCAAAAAGAAACTGTAAAGAATTTCGGTCGAGGTAATTCTGGTAGGAACAAGTAAGATCGGGTAATGCTAAGTTAGGTACGATCTGTAATATATGGGAGCGTTGTTGGTGCTGTTGCGAACTAACTTTATTGGTAGGATAACCGAACCGGTTATAGGTGAGGAAACTTTTTGATTTCTTGAATTTGAGTTGGGTCGAAAGTTTAACTAAATCCAAAGTTTTCAGCAACGATTTAAATTTAACTACGGTATACACCTCCCCGTCCAAAGATTTAATATTAGAGTTGATGTCGAGTTGGTGCGTCGAGTTGGAATTGTAGACTGTTGAAGATGCAGTTGAAGTTGAAGTTTTTGAATCGAAGGTGTGAATCGAAGCGGCAGCGGTGAAACTGGTAGGTTCCATACCATCATCCTCGTCCCCGTTAACTTTAAACTTAATGTTATCTAACGACAGTCTTGGCTTCAATTTCTTAAATCCTTTGTTAAACCGACTTTCGATCAGTTTGACCAACTTTATCGATATTAAATCTTCGAAAGCTTCCAGTTTACTACTAAATTTGGAAAGTTTTCGTCGTAATCCAACTTCATGTAAAAAATCGTAATCGTAGTAAGTAGTTAACCAGTACCTCAGACATACGAATGTCCTTATGTGTACTACCGAATGTTGGTGTTTGAGGGCGTAGTCGTAGCGTGATATCAATAAGCTTAGTAAGGTTTGCGGTGGCAGTAAAAACCGGTACACTAAAAAGAACAGATGTAATTGGTAGCTATCTAGTTCACTAGTTAAATTTAACACCCATCTTTCGATTGTCAAACTTTTTATACCTTGGTTACTACTGTCATAGTTTACTTCTGGTACGTTATCCCAATCGACGACTGCATCAAGTTCCGATTCCAACGCTCTGCCCTTTTCGTATTCGAATTTCAAATTATATAAAGTTTTAGGCCGGTCCACCAGAATCTCCTCTTTAAGTTGTTTGATCTCTGGGAAAGGGGAGCTTTTAAGTTGGGGTAAACTTGCTATCGAAGCTTGACTAGGACGTCTACCAATTCATTTTGTTAAAGGTTATACAACCGTTAGTGTAAATGGGCTTACCTAAACTTTAAAGCGTTCTGTAACCAATCATCCGGTTGTTTATCTCCAACGAACTCGATCTTTAAATTGACCGGCGGCAATCCATCGAAATTGAAACTATAGTTATAAAATGGGCCGTTAGTTTAGAGTTCTAGCTACAGTAATTTTACTTATCGTAATTTTCTACTTCAATACCCATCCTCGCTAAATTAGTGTGGTAAACCTAACTGTTCCGTCAAATTTCGGCTGGTAGTTATACGTTCTGTACACAATCGACTTAAAAAAATGCAATGAAAGCGGTGGTTAGCTTACGAAATCGAATTCGATTTTATAAACGGATTAGTTGGGAACTAAAAAGATTTAAATTAAAGCTGTTCACTTCATTTTTAATGGTGTCCAAGATAACAAACCAAACCTATTTGCAAAAAGCCTTAAAACTGGATTACCAAAAATTAGCTAAAACGTTTCTATCCAAAGTATAAAATAAGTTTAATTAAGTTTCAGGTTTGATACATCCGTTCGCAGCAATTTTTAACTTGTTTTACGTAACAAAGCTCTAATAAGTTGAAGGTGATTTTAGCTGGACTAATACGCTGAACTGGTTGGTTCGGTAGCACTAATTTTTCCGAGTTCCAGTTTCAGCTGTAGTGCCAGATATTACCTATTTAAGAACAGCAATTTAAAAACTTAATTCCTGATTTAAAGCCTCAAAATACAACTGTTTACTTATTTGTAAATTACGATAGGTTCTAGATTTGTAATTGTACCAACTTTGCTAACTTTTTGCAATTTCAGGAGCTTTTGTTTCAAACTTGGGTGACTACTAAAATTTATTTACGTCACCAAAGTCAACTCATACCATCCCACACCCACTTTATCCATACGAAAGTATAAGTTTACATCCTAGTTTTATACTTTTCTGTTACCTTTTTTGTGTATAGTTATTTAGGCTCAATTTAAAGCATCGAGTCGGACAGGTAGCGAGCAGCGGTACCCTTTTTTACCCTTTACACTCTGGAATTTAACAAAGTACTACCTTGCTAAGCATGTGATCTTAAATGGTTTGGGTACAAATCGTAGTACATAATTTAGATCTACCTTAAACGGTAAAAAGGGTGGTTCAGTCAAAATTTTGATTCACTTTTCAAAAAAACCACCGAATTAAAATCAGTGTTCGTAATTCAAATTTCAAATAAACCCACCGATTCGAAATAAGATAGGTTGTTTAACTCTCAAAAATACTATCAATAAAATTAAAATTAAAGCTGTAAGAAACTATAAATTAAACAAGCCAACTTTTTATAAGTTGATAGTTGATGATTCCTAATAAGTTTATTTTAGTTCAGCTTTTGATTTTAAATAAAAAAGAAAATATGTACTATTATTCTAACTACTAATTTATAAGCAAGCTACTTTAATAAGCTTTTACTAGCTAACTTGGTTTAATTTTAAAATTAATTTTCTAATAACAAAAAATGCATTTCTTGTAAAAATAAACTAAAAGATTATCTTTTTTAAAGAAGGAATAGTTATAAAGTTTAAGAATTTAGATTACAATTACTTTAGCTAAAAAGCTAAATTAGAATAAATTACTAAAAAGAAAATTAAATATTATTTAAAATATATATATAATAGCTAATAATTTAATTAATATTTGAATAATTTACTAAAAAATATTAATAAAACTTAATAATTTAATAGTAAATAGTAAAAAGATAAGAAATAATATAATTGTATTTTAGTAGCTATATTTATTAAAATAATAATTTAAGCTATATTCTTAATTTAAATAAAAAAATACTAAAATAATATTAAATAATTTTTTAGTAACAATTATTTAGTAAATATAAATAAATATCTAGTATAAGAATTTATATTATATATAATTTACATTTAAATATAAATATAAATATAAAAATAATAATATAATAATAAATTATTTTATTATTTTTATATTTAATTATTTATATTTATATATGTATTAAATTTATTTTAATACTTTAAAAGTTAAAAATATACTTTAAATTACTTAAAAAGCTAAATAATAAAATAATTTAAAATAATATAAATTTCATTAAATATATTAGTTATTTACTTCTAAAAAACTAAAAACTAAAATAAAGTTTTAATTTAAATTTTATCAAAAAAAAACTATAAAATTTTAAACCTATTATTGGTTTATTTTTATTATTTTATTATTTTTATTTATTATAGTAATTAGCTTAAATTTTTTAATAATTGTTTAAATTATCTACTAAAGCTTTATTTATATAAGTTTATTTAATAATGATTAAGATTTTAAATTATACTAAACTATTAGCTAAATAGCTAGCTTTATAATTTAAAATATATAAAATAATTATTTTATTAGCTAATAGTAAACTCTTCTAATTAAAATTAATAAATATAATTTAAATAATTATATTTATACTTATTTTTATAGCTAGTATTATAAAATAGTAGCTTTTAAAAAGATTTTAACTATTTTAAAAAAAAATTAGCTTATATTTATATTTTTATATAAAGTAAGATATTTAAACTTTTTAATATTTTAATAATTTTAAAAAAAAAATTAAAAAATTAAACTAATTTTATTTAATATTTATAGTTTATAAATATTTAAATAAGCTAATTTTATAATAGTATATAATTAGCTACTTTTAAAAAAAGCAAATTTTAAAATTAAAATATTAATAAAATGGTAATTTAATAAAGTTAGCTAAAAATAAAAATAGTTTTATTATATTTATTAATAGTTAAAATAAAGAAAAATATTATTAAAAATATTTTATACTATTATTATTAAAATAATAAATATAAAAATAAAGCTTTAATATTAATTAATAAAATTTAATAAATATTTTCTATAATTTACTATATATTTATTTTACTTAATTTTAAAACTAAAAATTTATAATATATAATATAAATATAAATAAACTTAAAAAACTTGCTATATATTTTATAGCTTTTATTTTAATAAGCTAACTTTACTAATATAATTATAGTTTTATTTAAAAATAAATCTCTTTTTACTACTCTGATACTTTTTTATATAAAAATAAATGCTGGTTTATTTGAAAAATATAATATAGTATGACATTTTATTTTAAATATTTAGATTTTTTAAATAAATTAAAGCTATTTTAAACTAATAAAAGTATAGCAAATATAAACAATGTAAAAAATATAACATTTATTTTTAATTAAAATATATATCTATATTTAAATTTAAAATATTAAATTTATATAATAAAATATTTATAGTATAAGTAAAAGTTATTAATTTTATAGCAGTTTTATTAAAAAAATATAGTTCAAAAATAAATTACAAAAGGTAAAATATTTACAAATATAAATTATTACTTTTATAAGTATTTAAATAAATTAACTAAATATACAAAATTTAAATTAAAATTTTTATTTCTATTTCTATTACTGTTTTATACTATAAAATATAAAATTTCTAATATATATATATATTTATAGCAAATAAAATTAAAATTTTTTAATATATATATATATTTATAGCAAATAAAATTAAAATTAATTAATTAATTTTTAATATACATTTTTTATTTTTGTATTTTTTAAATAAATTAGCTTTAAAAATATAATTCTATTTATAACAATCAAAATTTTTAAATTAGATTTAAATTATATCAAATAATATTAATAAAGATATTAGCTACAACTTATTAATATTTTAATAAAGCTATTACAGTATTAAATTTAGAATTTTATTAGTTAGTTCTTTCTCTATATTACTATTTGTCATATCTTTATTTAATTACCTAGTAAATTTATTTCTATAACTGCTAAAAAAAATTCTATAATTATTTAATTTTAAAATCTTTAAGAAAGAAAAAACTATTATTTATTAATAAACTATATATTTGTTTTAGTTACATAATATTGTATCTCATTTAAATATATATATTGCTCTATATAAAATGATAAATGTTATTGTAAAATTATTTAATAGTATTAGGCTAAGTTAAACTGCTGGTTTAAATTAATATTTATATATTTTAATGGCTGTAACTACATATATTATATATTTTAATCTGCTAAAGGTTTAAAAAAATAATTATTCAAAGTAATACTTTAGAAACAGAAACTACAATTTAATAAATTTGAATTTTAATAATAATACAATTAGAATATATAGATAACTGAAAACTTGTTAAAAATTATAAGGAGCAATATTATAGTTCAAATGAGCTAAAATCTAGTAGCTCATAATGGGCAATAATTAACATGAGGAGTACAAATAAAACAGAGAAACTAGAAGTAATGAAAATACCAAACTACATTACCTAAGATTGGTAGGTGGTATACTAAAAAAGTAATTTCAGTACAATTGGGAAACTAAGATTCTAGGTATATGTTTAAGGCTTGTAGAACCTCCGGTATACATCACGGCTACAATCCCCACCATTCCTAAGATCAAAAGTAACTCGATAGTATCCTCCGTCTGAACAAAGTACTGGTAAATTTAAAAATTAGTTAAAAATTCGAAGTGGTTAAATTCGATAAAATAACTTACTGATGAGTGCGTTAGAGTTAGATCCATTGACAAATCCTACTTGACAGGCAACTTGGCTGGGAACTTGAAATTTTGCAAAGGACCACTCGCTGGAAAAATACTTTGGTAAGTATCCTTGCATAAATGCTAGACTAATTTCATAGAATAAATTAGTATAAATTTTGAAAGCTAAAGAGGTTACTTGGATTGACGATTACCAGATTCAATTGAAGATCTAAGATATAAAAGTAGGTATTAGTCAATGTGAATAAAATAAATTTACCTTTTTCCAGAGTAACTGTTGGTAGGAGAGGTGGCCAAGAAGCCAGATGATTCGGAAGGATTAAGCTCAGGAGCTAGTTTAAACAAATGGACTGTACCCTTATCACTTGCTACAGATAATAAAGTTGAATCCAAATTGAACGCAATACTATTAAATATATCAGTATCTTTGCTCATAAAATACTATTTACCAAAATATATCAGCCTTGTCTATTCCCCTACGCAGTTCACATTTTGTTTGGCCGGTTGTTGTATCGAAAATCCGAATTAAGGTACCCTGTTTTTTCAAAAAAAACCAATCAAAATTAAATTAAATTTCTAAAAGTTACCGTTTCACTAGCTGATGCCAGCAATGTCCCTTCCGGATTTAATGCAATACAAGCTAGATCAGAGGTATGAGCAGCTATTGAAATACTTTTGTACTTGGAAGTATTCTCATCTGGAGATCTTAAATCGAAACTTTCGGTTAGACCTAGCGTAGCTAATTCGCTCGTATCCAATCCGTTCGTCGAAATAGTGGTAGTTGGAAGTTCGATAATTTGTATATGACCTCTAGAAAGACCTGGTACTGCTAAAACTACACGATCTGATGAGCTTGACAAAGCTACTAAACCTCTTGAATTTTTGCTGGTTTCGAACGTTAGTAACAAACGAGGAACTTCTTGAAAACTATATACGTAAACTCGATTTGTTAATACAACCACTATTCTATATAATAAAATTAGAATTAGATATAATTTAACTATAAAATAAAAGCTTACTGATCTTTCCGTAGTTTTAAATTCTTGACTTCAGAAAGAAATGTAAGCTCGTATATAGTCTTTTTTTTAAAGTCGTCCCAAATAAAAGCCTTGGTTGTAGGAAATTTCGGATTTCTACCACCACCTACTAATCCAATATAATTGGAGCGGAATAGCATGGATACAATACCAATACCGCTTCCTTCGTGCGCAGTTTCAAATTCTAAATCTGTTATTATTTTTTTAAGATAATAAAGAATTTACCTTGCTTCATCTTCTCTTCGAGTGGATCAGCATTAAAAACCTTGAATCCGTTACTGGTACCAACTGCGAAAAAAGTATAATCTTGGTTAAAGGTGTAATATAGTAAATCTCTGTAAGTCATTCTATCACCCATCTAACTTATATTGTTGTCTAAATTTAATAAAAATGTAAAAAAGCTATTTCTTAAAGTCGATATAATTACTTGAAACGACTGAGCTTTATTGCTAATTCGGAGAATGATTGATGTTTTTAAAATCGAAATACTAAGCATTTTTAGTAAGTTATGCTTATATGGAAAAAAATGTATGAATTCCCTACGTTTGTTAATAAAATTCACTAAAAAGTATAGTAAATGCATTCTAGCAAATACATACCAGCGATTTAGAATCTACAAATTTGGACTTTAACTGCGAATTTTATATTTTAAATCCTCAAAATTTTACAAAAATACTTATATTTCAAAGTAGGAAATTTAAAAACTTCTATTTTGTAATATAAAAGTTAATTTTAGCTTAATTGGATTGAAATTGTAAAAATAATAATGGCAAACCTCTAAAATTCTACAAAAAGGGATTTGATTATAAAATGGGAGGGTCAATTAACATTTCCTATATTTATGTAACAATAATGATGTAAAAACTGATTCTTATAAAGGTTAATGCTGATAGAGGATTATAGCATTTGGAACTGAGTTAATATAAGATTAGTTAATTATAATATATAAAAGATTAAACTAAATAGTAAGAAGATAATATATAAGTATCATTTTATACCAGTTTTAGATACAAATTAATTTAAAATCCGGCTAGTTTTGCTGAAAATGATACAAAAAAGAAATACAGATAAGGTAGAAAAATATTTGAAAGTGAATTTAAAATATTTGAAATTTTTTTAGAGTTACTTCGATTAAATTTTGATAAAATGATATTCTTTCCTAGAAATTGTTATTTCTAACTAACATCCAAAAGAAATAAATTCCATTAACCATAGATCAATCCTATATATAGTATGTGTTGGAAATGACATTTCCAATTAAATGAAAAATAATAAAATTTCTTAATTAACGAGGATATCTTAAATTGCTTTAACTTTTTATTTAATTATATAGTTCAAGAGATCGCTTGTAAGCTTAGCTACGCAACTTATATCTAGCTTCAGATACAAAACTTAATAACTTATGTAATAGAGAAGGTACAATAAAACATTATATTTTATTGCATTTAGCCTTTATTAAATTTTTTAACGTTTACAAGTATTGTTTAGAACAACTAAATTAATCAAATTAGTTAAAACCGTATTAGCAGGCAGTCTTTTTATCACATCTTTAAAGATCCAATACAATATTAAATCAAGTACAATTTATTAGAACCATATAAACAAATATTTTTAAAAGGATAAATCTCTAAGATTTTAATTCCTTTATTTTAGTATTTTATATATATATATATTTGAAAAATGTAAATAAAATTAAGTACATACTTTATGACGGTAACTTTCATAGCACATATTCCAAATCAACTTACTTAAGTACTCTATAATAGCTATCTGATAATGATTTTATAAAGTTTAATTTAAAATGATTTTTTTCCTTAACTATATACAAAAATAGGTATAATAGCTATGTTTCAATATTGTATTAAACTTTAAAATATGCTATGATGGTATTAGCAGATTTTAAAGCAATAAGCTTAGGTAAAATAAATTTAAAAAGTATATTTACAGTATTTTATTATATATATATAATATAATAATAAAAATTAAATTATAAAGATTTATTATTTTTAGTTTTCAGTTTTATAGAATATATATATAACTTTTGATTATATATTAAGGTAATGTTAAATAAGTTTAAAAAATTTATATTTTTACTCTATTTTTAATTTTAGTAAGAATTTACAAAGCAAATTTATAAAAATTTTTGTATATAAATACTTTTAATTATTTAACTAAAAAATGTATTTTGTATTTTAAAAGGTTAATTTAAATTAAATAAAGTTTAACTAGCATATATATATTTATTAATATATAAATTACTATTATATTTAGATTTTTAGCTAAAATGTTTTATTAAAATAAAAATATTAAGTTAGAAAAAATATTAAGTAAAATTAGCTACTAAAATAGTTAATAATAAAAGAAAAAAAGTATTAAGAGTATACTTTTTAAAAAGTTTAAATGTATATATAATTTTTAAAAGGATATTAACTTAAATAATATATACTAATATTATAAAATAAAATAATAAAATAAAATAACAATAAAAAATAATATATATACTATATAATTTATAAAATAATAAGTATATACTTTTAACATTTTAGTTATATTTGCTTTTATATATAATAATATAAAATCTAAGTATATTTTTAATTAAAAATGTTTTAGTTATAAAAAATATATTTAATATTGAAATAAAATAAATTTTTATTTTAAAAAAGCTACTAAAGAATATTTAAGTTTAAAAAATATATTAAAGCAGCTAGCATTAACTTTAAACTATAAAATTATTAAAATTTTAAAGTTATATTTTTATTATATTTTTAATTATTACAAATATCCTTTTTTTTTCTATAAATTCTTAATAGCTTAACTAAATTAATAAAATTAAAGTTATTTATTAATATTATATTAATTATTTATTTTTATATTAAACTAGTAATATATTTATATATATTAGTAAAAGCTTTTAATAATATTATATTTAATAAAATTAAGCTATTTTAGCTTATACTTATTAATATTATTTTATACTAAAAAAATAAAAATTTATAAAATACTAGTAATTTTAAATAAAGTATAATTTTTGTAATTTTAATAAAGTTAATATATAAACTAAGTATTAAAATAGCTATAAAGTTTTTTTTAAATAGTAAGCTTAAAATTTTTTAAAATAAATACTAATTTTAAAAATAATTTAATATTTTATAATAAGCATATTTTTAAAAATTTATATATTATAAAAACATTTAAAGCTAAATAGTATAAAAATATATAAATTTATTAAGTTTATTAAGATAAAATTATAAAATTAAACTAAAATTTTTTTATAGCTTTAATAAAAAAATTAAATATAAATAAAATTAGATAAATTTTAAACTTTAAAAAAAAAGTTAAATAAATAGTAGTATTTTTAAATATATAAGTTACTTATATAACTTACTTATATAACTTACTTATTTTTATATAATTTTTAGTAAAATACACTAAAAAATTTTAATTTTTAAAAGTAGTTAATTATATATATATATTAGTATACTATATTATTCTTTTAAATTAGAAGAAAGAAGTATTAAATTAGCTATTTTATTAGCTTTTTAAATTTTTATTTAAAAGAAAAATTAAAAATAGTAAATAAAATAAGCTAGATAAAAACATAATTTTTTATCTTTTAACTTTAAATATTATATTTTAAAAAGTTGCTATAATAAAAAAAACTTTATTTAAAAATTAAATAAAAAATTTTCTTTAATATAATTTAGTTTTTCTTAATATTTAAATACATTTTTTTAATATTTAAACCTTTTTAATATTAGTATTATCTTTTGAATATTTAAACAAGACTAATAAATATATTAGTAAAAAGATAAATAGAAAGCCTATATTCTTTCTAAAATAACCTAGTTAAGAATTTATACTGTTATTTCTAAATACCTTTTTAGATTTATACTTTCTAAATAAATTTCTATAAGTTGGAATACTAATTATACTAGTATTATAATTACTAGCTTTAAAAAATTGGAAAGGTGAAAAATCCTTTAATATAGGAAAATCAAATCAAAACTTATACATTTTTATAGCTTACAAACTTCAATTTTAAATTTAAATTTGTAATTGAAGCTTAAATTTAGCTTTAGCTTTATTAAAACAAAAAACTTTTCAGATTTTTAGTCCAAGCTAATATTTGTAATAGATACAGTACATTTTATATTGAATTTTATTCTAATTTCTTTGTACAGCTATTTTTTACTTTATATCATCTGAATTTACATCTCTAACTTTCACCTTTGAAAACTTATCCCTTTGCCTACAAAGTTAATTACAAACTCCAATACACTACCAACCTACAGCATTTTAACTCATAAAAAATCTCTTAAATATAATTCATCAAAATTGCAGCTTATAAACTTAACTAAGTGGCACTATATTTAAAACTTAAACAAAAGTTCGGTAATAATAACAATCCTAATTTATTTATTTTATAATACAGTGTTTACAATTCAATTTTATAGGAACTTATTCAAACAATAAAAGATTAATTAACTCATAAGCACTGTTAAGTTAAACAGACTTTAACGAACTAGGGAGTAAAGTTAGCCTGCATACCAGCGTTGAACATCACGTTGTTCTTAGTAGTACTGCCACCACCAGCTGCATTAAAATTTAAATTTCTACTACTACTACTCCCACCAGTTCCCTTCATCGGCTTGTAAGTGTTGTAAAAGTTCAAGTTGTTGGTGGGTAAGTTCATCTTCTGCTGTAGGAACATCAGGTTGGTTGAAGAGCTGACGTTCAAGTTATTTTGGTAGTTGGTTGGGTAGACGTACTGGTTCACTTTACCGTTGTTACTAATAGTTGGGTTTCTACTATGAGTATTAAAACCGGCATGGTTTTTGTTGGTAGTGGGTGTTAACTTATCTTCCAACGATTTCGATCTCTGATGCTGGTGGGGTAGCATCCCTGGTATCAGGTTAGGATGAAAATTTGGGTTGGTGCAGTTAAAGTGCGGAGTATTGAAGGTAGCCATATTTACGGTGGAGCTGGAGTTCAATATGTACGGCGATTTATGATTAGTACCGGTATGCGATTGGTTCATTTTCATCCTAGCTATTTGATCGGAACGTTTCTCGTCGATTTTGTTTAGTAACGGTGCTCCATTCATGTGTAAGTTTCTACTAGAGAGTTGAGGGTTATCGGATAAGTTTCTTCGGTGGATAGACGGATGTTGCATATCCTTTATACCGGTATTATACCGTTTCTCAGGGTCGGATGGTCTTCTTGCAACCTTCAACTGATTGTTTAGGTTAATAGCCGACATCGAAGCGTTAAAGTTAACCGAAGAGTTATTCAACTTTGACGTACTTTTTAAGTTAGTTTCACTCCTTTGTACCCTCAAACTGCGAGGTAAATTATGACTGGAAACGTTCTGTGACATTACTGACGCATTAGATGAGGCAGAGGAGCTAGAGTTGGAAGTGGTAGGTGATGTAGATTCGGTAGTAGTTAATTTGATAGAATCCAATTTAGTTTTAGTATGGGGTTTCTTAGGTTTAGTAGAATGTTCGACAAAAGGTAGTGGTTTTAGTTTCAACTTGATACCTAAAAATATACCGGTTAATATTTAATCATCCTAAAAAGTAATTTACCGGAATTGTTGGTACTCTGTTTGACGCCAACTGGGTTGTTGTTACCACTCTCTTTAAAACCAACGATCTCCACATTTCTACTTACATCGTTGAGTGGTGGTTGAAAATTTGGCTTGAGCTGGGTAGACTCCATCAACTTGATTTTAGGGCTTTCCACTTTACCTACCAAATTCGAATCGGGATTACCTTTATAAGCTTCAATAGCTAACGAGAGTAGATCTAACGGGTCTACACCGTTCAACGGAACAATAGGTGACTCACCTCTCTCCAATTTGGCATGGTCAGATAAGGTAAACTTGTTAAGTTCTGGATCCATGTAGTTAAGGTGGGCTTTGGCCAACAACGCAGTTTCTAGGTTAGATCCGGTCGAATCGTTACGTTCTAGTAGCTGCGAATTTGAAATAGGCGAATTCGAGTTTAAGTTATCTAAAGTTTGGTACCAAGCTTCAACGAACGCATTTTTATAAGAATCCTCCTGTAACATGAAGGTAGGTTTAGGTCTCATATTATCTAACGTTCTAGACCTTCTCCGTCCACTGATTCCCTCCTTATTTTTTTTGGATGTACCAGTTTCTACAGCTTCGTTAACTACTATATTAGTATCGACTTGATTCTGATTACAATTATTTTTACTAGCAGCATATTTGTAAAGGGGCCATTGTGAAGTAAGGGTGAACAGCCATCTGAACAGGTCCATACTTCCGTTACACCTTAGTATATGATGCTCACCCTGCGTTGAAGTAATAACGAAACTTCGGGACATTTTGAGATTGAACCACGAATTATTTTTATCCTTATTACTATTTTGTAACAGTCGAATATCTACTACATCCTCTAGGGGGAGTTGCCATTTAGGTACGTGAATTTTGAAGGCTACACAGGTAAGGGAAGTTGCCGATGCATTAGGACTTGACACACGTCCGTTTTGAGGATGGTTTAGTAGTTGGGAACGTTGGGTACGGTAGCAGGTTAGTATACCTGCTTCTAAACGGAACAGACGGCGTTGCCAACATTTATTCTTCCCCAGTTTCATCAAATAACCAGAATAATGTAAGGTACCGTAATCTAAACTAGTCAAGGTAGTAGAACTACCGAACTTCTCCTTTATGGTACTATCTAAGTTGCTAAGGTTATCGGATTTGTTTACTATACGTTGTGTAGGTGATGGTTGCCTTACTAACCCTCGCTGTACCCTAGTTATCGAACGTTGTGGTGATAACCCTTTTATAGTAACTTGTTTCTGTCTTCGCTTTGACATATCTCCTACTGTAGCTATAAATTTTAATTAAATCAGATCCGGTGTCGTTATTGGTTTCGCTTCCTTTATATACAAAGTTTCTTTAATCGCAACAGAAATTAAATAGCTGTTAAAATGTATATACACAAGCGAACGTAGTTAAAAGTTAAAAGTTGGTTCTAGTTTTAGAAAAAACTAAGTTTATCGTGCTGACTGTTTAAATTTATATTTCATTTTTATCGCTTGGATCCCTTTTCAAATTATGTTGTTTGGATTGGTTTACTAAAAATGAATTCTTAGAAAAAGTAGGTCAGGTTCGATAATCTGGCTAACACTTGTAATCAACCGCACCCTTCAATTGGTTAAAAAGGGTAAATTGCTAGGTAAAATTACTTTATTTTTACAACTAACTAACTTTGATAAACCTTGTTGGATTTAGACAATCCAGTACAGCGGCGAAAGCTAGAAGCGTAAGTTTACTTTTTTTAGAAAACTAGTGGCTTAAAACTTTTGAAAAAACCCTTATTCTACAGATTTCGCATAAAACGTCATGGTTAGATCCTTTTCAGGCTTATTTTTAAGTTATGACTGAAGTTCAGCCTAAGTGCTTCTTATTCTACGGAGCAAGCCTTTTATAAAGGGGGTTTACCGAAGTTGATGGGTGCTAAGGTACCAGTATAGCATAGCAGGATACAAAGTAGCTATACTTTACGAAAATAGTACAGAATAGGTACGTACCCTCCCTTTGAAGGGTAAAGTTGATTATTTAGAAATTGATCTTAGCTGTGCTCGAAGTTAACTGAACCAGTGATAGCCTTTCAACGAAAAAAATAAACGTGTATCCGATCCGATTCTCATCAAAGTTGAAAAAAAATTTAAATTAAACAAAAACATATGCAAACTAATTTCATTACCAACGTATATTTAAATTAACTTTCATAATAGTATATTCCAACCAAAATACAGCAATATATTTTGTTTATATACCGCAGTTCTTAGGTACCGTTTCCAATAGAAACCCAATCGATAAAGTGTAGGAATACTAAACAACAATTTACTGTATATAATAGCACTAATTATTAATAAATAGCCTACTAAAGCTACATATGTTTATATTAGTAAAAATTTATAGTTAATAGGTGTGTAAAAGTTTAATACTAATAGAAAGATGAATTTTATACAAATTGGTCTTTATTAAATGCAGTATGAGAAATATATGAACCTATTACGTATTACGCCGTTCATACTTAAGTCGCCAATTACTCTTTCGTTCCATTAAGTTACTTATGATTAAATATCCCTTCTAAACATTTTTACAAATCTAGACTTTGCTTAGTTAATATTTAAATATTTACCGAAAGTATTTGGCCAGTTGGACGAACAAGCTATGGTA
This sequence comes from Capillidium rhysosporum, assembly GCA_037055185.1. Taxonomy (NCBI): domain Eukaryota; kingdom Fungi; phylum Entomophthoromycota; class Entomophthoromycetes; order Entomophthorales; family Capillidiaceae; genus Capillidium; species Capillidium rhysosporum. The sequence goes on from JAWQFY010000027.1 coordinate 25,764, forward strand.
CTATAAATTTAAATTTAGTATAGCATAAATAGCGTGATAAGATTATCTACTGTGGATAGTTGAAATCAACTTGCCTATTTCGGAGGTATATTAAAAGCTTTGTGGATCTGAGGTTAGACGAATAAGTTATAATACTCCATTTAAACTTTGTGTAACATGGATCGTATATTGAACTTATCAGTCGTAATAAGTTGATATACTAAAAAACTTTTTGATACGTTAAACTTAACTAATATCATTTTATAAATATTGAAAGTTAAACGATTGATGCAGCTAATTTAGTTAAAGAAACAGCATCCTCACCACTCAGGGCTACAGCTAAATTTTCTTCTCAGTTTATATAAGAATCAGATGATGATAAAATCCCATTTATTAACATAATGCTTATCACTTACCATTTTATATCGTTTTTAAGGATTCTTATTAAAACTTGATTTCATTTAAAACGATACTAATATTAAGCTGTAGCTTTGGTTTATATTGAAGTGTCTATCAAAATGAGCAGTTTGATGGTTTAATTTCTAAACTGAGATAAAGTACTGTTATCAATTTTAATAGCAACTATTGTTAGTAAATCGCTTTGTAATAGTTAGGCTACCCTCCTAAAGTGGTTGATGTAATAATTATTAATATGTATTTTCTAATTCTTTAAAAAATATAGGCTCAAGTGTTTTAATTTATTATTATTAAAATAAAAAGGAGTTTAAAACTCCTTATAAGAGGGCTGACAACAGAAGATCTGAAGAATCCAAATCATTAAAAAGGAAAAGTAATGAGAGAATAGTAGAAGGCTTGGAGAGCTAGACTTCCTTTAGAAGAGAAAGTCTAGCAATAAAAAATATATTCAAGCCTTCATATAGATGAAGCAACTTCTTGAAAGGGTAAGAGAAGAGGAATTTTAATTAACTAAATTCTTAAGTGAATTTGAAAGATGTAAGCCAATACAGAGTATGTAGGAATACTTAGTTTAATACAATGTCTAGTTGTAATAGCACTCTATTTTAGCATTGTCTTTAAAAGAGGAAAGTAGATAAAAGAACATTTAAAAGAATCAGTCTTAAAAACTTCTAAGAAAATTAGTATTAAAAAAGTATTAGAGATTTAAAAAAAAAACTATATAAGAAATAAGAAAAAATTATTTTTTTATATACTAATTTAAAAATAAATTGGTTTTTTATTTTATTTTTAAAAAGATAAAGTAATATATATATATAGTATTAAATAAAACTTATAGTTTTTAAATATTATTATTTAAAAATATAATTAAAAATAATATTTTTTAATAAAAATATATACTAATTTATTAGCTAATATAAACTTATAACTAAGAATATATATATATAATATAATGCTAAAAATAATAAAATAATAATAATAAATTCAAAATTTTAAAATTTAACTTTAAAAAATATATATTTATAATAAAATTATAATTTTAAAAAAGAAAAAGAAAAAAAAATATATAAAAAAGTAAATTAATTTAAATATTATAGATATTATATATAAAAATAGAATAAATTTAAGATAAGAAAATAAATATTATAAAGAATGTTAATATATATTTTTAATTAAGTTAAAAGATAAAATTAAATAAAATTAAAAGTAAAAAGTAAAGTTTTATTATAAAACTTTAAAATATTATACTTTTAATATAAAGTAATTTATATATATATATATAAATAATTGTATTATTTAAATTTAGCTTTTATTTAATATTTAGTATTTTAGTTTAAAATTTATAAAATAAAAAATTTAAAATATATAAAGCTTTATTAGCTTATATTTTTATTATTTTTAAATACTTAAAATTATTAATAACCTAATTATTAAATTTAATAGTTATTTAGTAACTTTTATTTGTATTTTATTTTATTTTTTAAGCTAGAAAGTTTATAAATCATATTTAAAACTTTTGTATATATTTTTTAAATTAAATAAGTAATAATTATTTAAATTATTAATTTTTTACTATATATATAAAATATAGCTTTAAAAAGATTCTATTTTTTTATTTTTTTACTATTTTATATAATTAAAACTTACTTTTTTAGTAAAATAACTAGATATTATTAAATAAAAAAGTAAATAAATTTTTTTAAATTAACTAGCTTTTTTAATTTATTAAAGATATATAAAAAACTTATAATTTAATATATAATTAAAAAAGTAATTATAAAGCTAAATAAAAAAGGTAAAATTAAATTAATAATATAAATAATAAAATAAAAAAGTAAAATAAAAATTAAATTATATATAGAAAGATTATTATTAATAGTAATATATATATAAAGTAAAAAGTTTTAAAAAAATCTTATAAATAAATAATAATAATAATAATATAATAAAAAAAGCTTAAAGTATTTAACTATAATTTAAGTATAATTTTATATATATAAAAGTAATAAAGTATTACTTTATTCACTATTAAATAAAAAAAGTAGTTTTTTAAAGCTATTATTTATATTTTAACTATTTTAGTAAAACAAAAATATTTAAATTATTAATTTGTTAAATTAGAAATGCAAACTTTAGAAAATAAGTTAAAAAGCTAAAAAAGCTAATTAAAAAAAGTAAAAAATTAAAAAAGTTATTTAATATTATATAAAAATAGTGTTTTTTATTAAATATAATTTAAAAAAAACAATTAATAATTATTAAAAACAGATTAAAATTTAAGAAATTTTTAGAAAATTTACTTATATACTAAATTTTAACTATATTATATAAAAAAAATTAGCTATTTATTAAAAAGAGAAAAAAAATTAAAATTATAATAAAAATATATAAGAATTAGCAAAAAAAATTATTAATAATAAATTAATAAATAAAAAATTCTAAAATAGTTTAAACTATTAATTAAATAGCTTATTTTATATTTAGTTGTAAAATTAAGTAAAATATTTAAATTATAAATTTTTAAAAAAAAAGCAAGGTTTTCTAAAATTAAAAAATTTATTAGTAATAAAAAAACTAGTTAATAAGGTTTAATTTAATATTAAAATAGCTAAATAATATTTAAAAATTTTGAAAATTATAAAAAATAGTATTTACTAAATTAGTATATATAAAAATATATATTTACAAATATTAGCTATATAATAAAAAGTATAAAATAAATCTTAAGTAAAAAAATATATAATTCTATAAGTAAATACTTAAAATTTTTAATATATTAAAAATAAACTACTTATTATATTTTTATATAAATATTATTTTTCATTACTAGCTATTTTATAATTATAATAATTTAAATTAGTTAAAAAAGCTTTAAAATAAATAAATATAAATTACTTAAATAAATTAGATTATTAAAATTAAAAAATTTAACAAATATTAAATTATAAAAATAACTAAAAAAACTAAAATGTTAAAAATATTTTATAATAATAGATTTATATTTATTTATATAAATTAAACTATTTTATTAACTTTTATAACTTTATATTAAACTATATATTAAAGTTAGTAGCTATTTAAAATTAATAATTAATAATATTATAATATAACATAAATATATTATAACTTAAGCTGAAAACTATAATAGTTTAATTAATATATTAAACTTAAATACTTATTACTTTAACCTTATATTAATATTATATTTTTTATAACTAATATAAAACTAAGCTAAAATAATGTTTTTTATTATTAAAAGTTAATTTACTAAAATATTTATTAATATCAATTTACTATTAAAATAAATTTCTAATTAAAACTTTTCAATAATATAGTTTATTATATTATTAATATAATAAATATTAATTTTTTAAGTAATTTATTAATAGCTTAACCTATTTTTAAAATAATAATTTTTTTATTTTATATAGCCTAATTAGCTTTTTATAAGCAAACAGTTAAATATACTATTAAGCTACTTTTTTTTATTTTAAATAAACTTTTTTATAACTTGCTTTTATATTATTATATAATCTATTTTTAAAAGCTTAAAGTATAATTAAGCTAAAATGCTTAACTTTAACTTAACTATATACTAAAATTTATATACTTATTTTTAAATTAAGCTTATAAATAACTAAAGTATTTACTTTTTACCTAAATATTATAAAAAGCTAAAGCATTTATCTTTTATTTAAGCTTTTAATTAATTAAGTTATTTGCTTTTAAATTAGCTAATTAATAAAAATATACTAATTATATTGCTAAAAAAAGTATTATTTATAATATTATATATATAAATTATATATTTTTAAACTAATTTTTAATTTTAGTTACTATAAAATATATATATATAATAAACATTTTACTATTTAATTTATTATAAATAAGTTAATAAAAATAACTATTAAACTTTTAAAATCTAATAAAAAATAATTAAAAAATAATATTTATAAAAAAGTTAGCAATATAATTTTTATAAATTACTTAGTAATAAAAAATTATTTTTTCATTAATATAAAAAGCTAAGTTTAATAAATTTTAAATAAAAATACATAACAATAAAAATACTAATATAATTTAATACTAAAAATCTAATTACTTATAAACTAGTATAAAATAAAAAGTATTTTTATAGGTTTTATTTTTATTATTTAATTATATTAATATTTATAACTAATTTATATATATATTTACTTTATAATTAACTGCTATTATAAATTTTCATATTATTTCAATTAACTAATATATAAAATTTTTAGTTTATTTAGTATTTTTTTAGCTATTTATATTTTATTATTGCTTATTTAATAGCTTAACTTAATATTTTACTATTTTTACTACAATTTTTTTATAAATTAAAGCTTTTTTCCTTATTTTTCTCCTTTAGTTATATATACTATATAAAATTTTAAATATTTAATATAGTAGCCAAGCCTAACTATTATAATAAATAGTAAAAAATAAAGGCAAAAGCTTATTTTATTTTATTAATTCATTCTAAAAATTCTATTTTAAAGTATCATAACTAAAGCTTTTAAGTTTTAAATATATTTTAATAGTTAATATAAAGGTATATCATGCTGAAAAAGTCTTATTTTTTTTAAATAATATATACTTTACTTAGAAAAGATAATTTATTAAAAGTTAATTATATTTACTTACAAGTTTGCTAACTAAACACTAATATTATCTATATTGATTTATAATATATTATTATCAATATTAGCTATTTAAATAAAATAATTCTTAACTGTAGCTAAAATTATATTGTAGTATTAAAAACTATAAGCAGTTTTAAAAATCTATAGTAAATGCTTTTTATTGTACTTTTATTAAATCTTATAAATATAATTGTAATTTTAGTAAAAACATAAGTTAAATTTGGTGTGTAAGATTTAAAATTACTATATGGGAGTTTACACAGTATTTTAATACAATTCTTTACCATAAAAAACCCTTTTTAAGACTTAATTTATAAATTTAGTTTTAAAAATTATATAACGGAAACTAACATAATGTTTTTTCATTTTAAAGAATTGGTTGCGAAAATTTTCCTATTACATAATTCTATTTATCATTAAGTTTTGGCTAAATCCTTGTAAAACTGTATTATAACCCTATAAAACTCTTGTATAGTTATTTGCTTATGTTACTAATAGTTCACTGTACAAGATTTTGATTTTTTAGAACTTTCAATTTATTAAGTTATTAATGGAAAACTAAAAAAAACTTATCAAATATTAACTATTACCACATTAACAAGTTGTCAAAACCAGCAATGACTTACCAACAATAGTAAAATGAGAATAAGTCACACCAACATGTCAATATATCAGCCAATGACATTAACAATAGGGAATGAAAAACAGGTAGATTTGGTATAAAAGAGCTTTGTCACGAAGCAAGTTTATTAAGAAAAAGGGGAAAGAGAAAGTTTGAAGTTATAATAAATCCTTAAAATAACGTATATTTATAACTTATAAATGTGCTTCAAATATTTTCGGAGATTTCTATATTTTGCAGGTTTTGTTTAGCTATACTCCTTTATTTATTTGCATATTTTCGAGGATAAAATGTGATTAATTTATTCTTTAGTTAAAATTAGTATTGCAAACAAATAGTTATTAGATGAATAAAAAAGGATTATAGGAATGGTTATATTTAATAAAAACTCAACAGATCCTTCATAAAGGAACCGAACCCCAAGTGATGTTATTACCATGAACACCAGCTATAGTGAATGCAGCTTTTATAGCAGCAGCGATACCAGCACCAGCTATTAGTCCAGCACCTAAACCCAAGCTTAATTCTGTATGTGACCTTGTATGTTTATACCTCCAAATCGTGCTAATAACTAAACCTAGCGTCATTATTATAGGTATCGACGGCTGTGAAATTATGAAGCCTACACCTATTGCGTTTAAATTGATAAGATAATGGTGATATTTCTTAGGCACGTACAGATGTTTGACAATAGTAAAGCATACAGCAAATAAAGCAAAGGCTATGGCTAATACTAAAGCGGTAGTAGGCAATTTTAAACCTTTAGTTAACAGTAGAGTTGTATTTTGCCAAGCTAGAGCAGATGACATCCCAAATTCACAAGTATCAGTATCGGTAATGATACAAGGATAAGCTTTAGCGTACAGTAAAAATAGCGGTACGGAGTAGAGTATACCTACCACAGTGCCTACTAACTGAGCATAAAATTGAGATTTGGGAGAAGTTTCGAGCAAGTGCCCAATCTTTAAATCCATAACCATATCCGCAGATTGTGCAGCTCCTGCAGCAGTTATACATGCTGTTAACATATTGTTTCGTTGTAGATCGATTAAAGAATTTGCTGGGAAGTTTACAAATATTAGCTGAACCACTTTTGCTACTGTTGATACTGGGTTTATATCAGTTTCGGCGGTAGCTTGTATGGCTACAATACCTAAAATGAAGGCCATTATTACGGAAAGAATAGTTTGGTATATTGGGATCGAGAAGAAGTATGCCATTACGAAACATGACATAAATGAGGATAATAATATACCACCTAACCAAAAAAATCTGGGAATTTCTTCCGATTTAAGTTTCATTTCACTAGCACTAACAACACCATCATCCCGATTTATATCAGATTTAGTACTGATTCCAAAATTCTTTAAATTCTTACACAAATCGAGAAAAGCGTTATAAGGAGAATTCACTTTTTTGATACTAGTTAACAAGTATATGAATACTTCTGTAAATGAGGAGAATAACAATAGAGCTATACCGCTCCATAAGAACAAGGATTGAGCAGTACCGTTCCCACTCGATTTAAAACCGGATGCACCAACTATAAATTGAGTACTTAACAAAATTGGACCAGTTACTCCATAGCATATAATGGTGCCCAACAAATAGGATAGAGACGTATTAGGTGGTAAAATGAACCCTGCCCCTAAAAAAGCGAAGTTAGGTTCGAAATACCAACCCCATACGACATCAAAGCTCATAATAAATTTCCAACCGAAGCTGCGGCCTAACCAGTATAGTATATGTATTTTATCTAAAATTTGGATCCAATGGGCTGATAAGTTGAGTAGGAAGGAACTTAAGAAGGCAGCGAAAAGTACGTAAAATTTATCGTTAACCCGGTTAGTTTGAGAACCTTCGTATTTGGAATGCAGCAACTTTATAGTTTCAGCAGCAGCACGTGGAGTTGGGAAAGGCAATTCGTTCTTGATTACGAACCAGCTTCTTAAAGGTATAGCGAAGAACATACCGTAGGTAGCTCCGGCCAACGTCCATAAAAATAAACGTACTATGTCGTCCATAGGGTCTTCCGATAACAGTCCTAGCCTATACATAGCTGGTATACAGGTCATGAATCCTACATTTAAACCTCCCGATGTAGTTGCTGCTGTTGTAGCTGTACACGATTCCATAACTGTAAAAGTAGGATCCATGCTGGGAATCAAACTTATTGATAGCTTTATCAATATGTAGCTGAATATCGAGGAAAATAAGGAGGCTGAAAACGTCCATCCCGTCTTCATCCCTAGGTATAAGTTGGAGGCACCTACCAAACATCCCAGTGCAGATCCGACTATAGCAGATCTCCTAAATATTGGTAAATAAAGAATGTTTAAATAGTAGTTTAACTACCATGTGAAGTGCGGGCGGTCTATTTTCGATTTAATTTCATCTACATCAACGCCGACTTGTACTTCATCCTCGTCTCTAACAACATAATTTAACTCAACACGCTTCTCTAAATCCATAATCCCCGATAACTTTTAAAAAAATCGCATAATAGCTCACAGCTAAACTTTCCTTAACTCTACCTTTTATACATAACTTGTTCTAATTTTTTAAAATTTAAAAATAGGTATAGTTGGTTTCCAACAAGTCAAATCCAAGTATACCTTATAAGCTGATGCAGGTGGTTGTGTAACGATTAGATATCTAATCTGAAACTGCTTGTTGAACTATTCGAATCTCAATCTTCTACAGCTTGTTCAATTCCAAATTTGACAAAAAGTACATCTGGGTACAGTTTATGCCAACCTTTCTTGTTCCTTTTCTACCATATACATCCCCAAGCTGATATTTACTTTTAAGAACTAGATTTGGAACGGTTTACTCAGCTTCTGATGTTTCTCCGCAGCACAGGGATTTGTAATATTTATTTAGGAACATTTCGCGGTGCTGCAAATAAATAAATCACTGATATGTTTATCTGTTGTTTATTGAATTATTTATTTATCTGGTAATTGAACTCAAATTTTAAAAATTTCTACCTTCATCTATATTTTGGGTTGAGGGATGACTGAAATTTAAATGATATACACGTATATAGTATATATGTATTAAATTTAAATTAACGATGGTGTACCGTATCACATTTATAAAAGATACTGCATGTATTCAAGCATATTGTAAAAGCTTGAGATAATAAAATGTAATAACGTTATAAACGATTATCCAAGTTAATACCAGTATAATTAAAAATTACAAGTCCGCCAAAGGCATCTATTTATATGTTTGTACAGATTATACTTTGATGAAAATATGTTATAAGATTTAAACCTGTTTTAACTCTAATTTTTACGAACAGTTCTTTTAAGAACTGTGAATTATATATAATAAAGAGCTGTACAATACAAATAAAAAAAATATGTTATTGCACCTCTCTTGTAATAATTCAACTTTGACTAATTCATATATATTGTTAAGCTTCTCATATAGTTAATATTTAGCCATAATCTACCACCTTTTAACTTTTTTTGCTATTAAAGTCAATTTTAAATTGATTATGTTATTTCTAACCTTAATTATAATTATATTTAACTTTTTTATATTTTTTAAACACTTGCTATTTCTAAAATAGATATAAAGGGTTTAAATTTTATAAGTATAGTGTGACAGCCTGCCTAGACTAATATCTTAGATAAACTTGATATATTGGAAAGTGCAAAGTACTATAAATTAGTTAGAGTAGTAATAAATCTAAATTTTATTATAAGAAATTAAATATAGAATAATAAAGTAGATAAAAATAGTTTAAAAAAAGGTAAGGTAAATAATATATCCTAGTAAAATGGCAGGCATAGTAAGGATATAATATAATTAATATTTATAATTAAGTAATAATATTTGTATTTTGAAATATATATATCAAAAATTTAGATAAATAATCTTTTAAAAATGCTAATATTATTTTGCTTTTAAAATATTACTATAAATATAAAATTATACTATTTAAATATTTTTTTTAGTTTTTGTAAGCTAATAAGTTTATGTTTAAAATTTTATTATTTTTTAAAATAAGCTTAAATATTAATTATAAACTTTAAGCTTATTTAATAAAAGCTAAAAAAGGTAAAAAATAAGCAGTAATTATTTGAAAACTACTAGTAAATAAAAATGCTTTAAAAAAAGGTATTTTAAAAATAAACTTTTTTTAAAAGTAGTTTAAAGTAAAATAAAGTAAAGTTTTAACTTAAAATATAATAAAAAAAGAAAATAAAAATAATAAAAAAGTAGTAAAAAAGATTAAAAAAAACCAAAATAGTAATATAATAGTAGTATATTAACTAAATAATATATGCTATTATAATAAAGCTAAAAAGAAAAAAATTAAAAAAATGTAAATTAAATAGTAAATTAGCTAAATTAAATATAGTTAATAATAGTAGTAAATAAAAATAAAACTTTTAACTAAAGCTAAAAAATAACTAAACAAAAAAAGAAATAGTATATTAGAAATTTAATTAAAATTATATAAAAAATATAGTTTAAGTTAAAAATAATATATATTTTTATAATTTACTTTTAAATAAAAGGCTATTATAATAAATTATTTAAATTAGTAATATAAGCTTAAAAAATAAAAGATAAAGTAAATAAAATAACTAGTATAAAATAGTTAAATTCTAAAAAAAGTATTAGCTTGCATTAATATAAAGTAAAATAAAATAAAAAAGTAAATATATTAGTAAAATTTAAACTTACTTAAATATTAAATTTAGTATTATAGCTTTAGTATATAAAAATATATAATATGATAAATTTAGAAAATTTAGCTATATAATATTATTAATATATATATATATATAAAGTAAACTTAAATAAAATAAAATATATAAAAAGTACTATAAAATAAAAAAGTTAATAAATTAATTGTAAATATTTACTTTTAATTTTTATTTAAACTTTAAAAAACTAAGTAAAAAATATATACTATATAATAAGCTATATTTTTTATTAAAGAAAAACTTAAAAAAGAGAAAATAATATTAAAATAGTAAATATATTAAATTTAAAAAAAATTAAAAGTTATACTAAAAAATAAAAAAGTTAAAGTATAAAGTAATAAACTTAAAATAACTAATTTTAATTTTACTTATTATATATATATTAAAATATAATATTAATAATCATATTTTACAAATTGCTAAAAGTAATATAAGTATATTAGTAAAAGCTACTGTTTAATAATAAGAATAATAAACTGCTTAGCTTTAAAAACTTTATAATCAAAAACTAAAAAATTAAATTTAAAGTAAATTTATCTAAAAAAAATATTTTTTTATTATATTTTAAATTAAATATTAAAAAAATAAAATAGTTAATTAAAATAAAAATAGAAGTTTAAACATTATAAAGTAAAAATTTAGTATAAGTAATAAAAAAAGAAAAAAATATATATTTAATTAAAATTTTAAAAAAAGTTAAAAGTAAAGTAAATATTAATAAGTAAAATTAAAAATATAAAAAAAGCTATAAAAAACTATATAAAAAATTTAGCAAGTATTTAAAAAAACTAAAAAGTTAAAATAAAGATAATTAAAAATAAAATTTTATATAGTTAAAAAAAATAATTTAATATAAATAAGAAAAAAATATTAAAATAATAGCTAAAATTTTATTAATAAAAATAATATAATAAAAGTGCTACTTTTTTATAGTTTTAATTAAAATTTTATATAGTTTTAATTAAAATATAAAATTTGAATTAATTTTATTAAATATAAATAGGTTTTAAAAAAATATTAGAAATTAAGTTTAGTAATAAGCTGAAATCTAACTTGTAAAAAGAAGAAAATATATAACTTAATTTTAAAATATTAATACAAAATTTGAAAATATTTATTACTATAATAAAAATAAATATAGCTATATTTATAAATTAAAAATTAGTTATTTAAAAAGAAGTTAAAAGTAAAAAATTATAATTTAAGAAAAAGTTTTAAAAAATATAAAAAATTAATAAGTAATAACTATTTACTTTTAAAAATAGTAAATTTAGCAAAAATTAAATTAATAAAATTAAAAAGCTAATAGTAAAAAATTAGTTTTAAAGTCTATATATAAATATAAAAAATTAATTTATTAATAATATTTTAATTTTTTAATACTTATTATATAATAATAAAAAATTAGTTAAAAAAATATAAGATATTATATTTAGTAGTAATAAAGTAAAATAAAAAGTTTAAAAAAAATAATTTTTTAAAATTAAAAATTTTATTTATTTTTTAGTAATTAAAAATAGTAGTAATTAGTAGTTATATTTTTATACTTATTATAAGTTAAAATAAAGCTGTTAAAGCTATTTAATATAGCTATATATATATTTATAATTTATACTAAAAGTTATAATAAATAGCAATAAATTAAAGCTAAATTAAAATTTTTACTTAAAAAGTAAAAATACTAAAAAAGTTAAATTTAGATAAAATATAATTTACAAAAATAAAGTTATAATAATTATTAAAAAAGTGTTAAAGTTATATTAATAAGTAAAATAAATTAAAAAATAGCTAAAAAAGCCTAATAATTAAAAAAATTAAAGCTAAAAAATTAGCCTTATTTTTATTTAAAAAATATACTTATAATAGCTTTAAAGCTAATTAAAAATAAGTATTTAAAAAATAAAACTAATATATTTTATTAAAAAAAGTTTTTATAATATAAAAATATTAATAAAGTTAAAATAAATTAAATTAAAAATATAATTTTTATATAGACTAAAATTTAAATAATTACAAAAATATTATAAATTAGTAATAACTTATTACTAGTATTCTTTCTAATAATTTTATTTAAAAATTAAGTAGTTATTTACTATTATTTTACTACTTTAAGCTAAATAGTAATATTTTTAAATAAAATTATAAAATAAAATTAATATATAGTATTTATATATTAATTATATACTAAGTTTAAAATATTAGCTTTTGTTAAACTTAATTAATTAATTAATATTTTAATATTAGTTAAGTATTAATAAATAAATAATAAATTTTTTAAATTTAAAAATTATTACTTAATAATTATTAATAAGCCTAGATTATTTAAATTATTTATAGCTAAAATTATTTTAAAACTTTAAAATATAAAAATTATTTACTCTAAGTTATAAAAAAATAGATAAAATTTATAGCTTTTAAATATATATTTTATTAAAACTTTAAATGAATAATGCTAAATTAGTTTTTTATTTTACTAAAAATAATATAAAACTTCTACTTTTTTTAAATATAATAAACTAGCTAAAATAAAACTAAATATTTTTAAAATAATATATAAACTATAAACTAAAAGATAAGTTTTTTTATTATACTTTTACTTTAATATAAATATAAATATAAATTATATTTGTATAAGAAATTTAAATTATTGTAAAAAATAGCTTTTAGCTATATAATTTAGTACTAAGTTATATATTTGCTTTTATATATTAAAACTTAATATTAATTATATAATATTATATAGTAAGTATTAAATAAAATAAAAAATATATTTTTTAAATATTATAATAATTTTATAATATTTATAAGTTTGTTACATACTTATTTTTGCTTTATTAGATATAAATATTATATAAATAAGTTAGATTTAGATTTAGTATATTAAATTATTATATTCATTAGATTTATTATTACTTTTTTTAAATATTATTAGTTATTATTTATTATAATTATACTTATAAAGTGTATAATAAAATTCTAGATAATAAACTTTTTATAATTCTAATCTATTTTTTATTTTTTAAAAGTTTCTACCAAAGTCTAAACTAGCTTAGTTATTTGAGCTTTATACTATACTACATAAATAAAGCTAACTATTCTATTAAATTTAGATTTACAGACAGCACTTTTATATAAACAAGCAATCATTTCTAACAACCTTTTCTTTTCTTAATATTTAAAAGATTCCAACATTTCTATTAACAAATTTAATTTTCTAAGCTCTATACTAAGCCCGACCAAATTAGCATTAAATTTCATGAAGTACTAGGTGATTGTAACTGAAATTTAGTGCTAATAATTTCCAGTATACAAGCTAACTTGCAAACATCAAAGATCAAGTACCTAAAAATTATATCTACCAATCCCAAGATTAGCCAAATTGATATATCTAAAAACTATTCAGATCAACCAGTTCAATTCGCTAAATCTCAGTCTTTGACTGGGCTTAACTTTAAATTCAGTTCCTTAACAGCTCAAAAAGTCTATTAAAGAAAATATCCTTAATCTTAAAGAACTCTTTTCTCTTTTTGAAATCCAAATCCTCAGCTGCAATAAACATCTCCAACAGAATGTTGATACACTTTCGCACCTCCAAGATACTATTAGCAACTTGCTGGTTCTCTGTATTAAATACTACAACTTCTCGGTGGATCTCAAGTAAAAGTTTACCGGGTTTACCCATATCAATCTTATCAGCTGCATCGCCATTCGAACTCCGCGTGGTTTCAGGAGGGGTCGGAGGAGTTGGGTTGTTGAAATAGTTTAAAAGTTCCAACTGGCTTTTAAACTGATTCTCCAATGGTGGTGTTGCGGTTCTGTAATGATTACTTACCTCAGACGAACCAGTAGAGGCTACAGTAACCTTCCCGGTATAGAACAGCAATAAAGTCAGAGAATCTATTACCGAGGGTGAGTTCAACTCGGGAAGTTTGTTTTCAGTCTCGGAGAGAGCAAATAATCTGGTGTAGAGAAACCATATCCCTCTTACCTTATCAAATTTATTACTATTCCAGCTTGATGCAATAGTGGTATCTTCAGGTAGGGTAGCTTTGATACCGTCAAGTAATCTCAATTTGCCCACATTTTTCTTAGGTTTAGAGTTGGGGTTGTTAAGACGAGCCAAGTTGAAAGTTTGACAAGCTGTGAGAGCCGCCTTAAATCTGACTATTAATTCTTGGTTATTGAAAGGATCCTTACCAGCTCCATCGAATTTAGTTTTATACTCTGTTGCTAGTTGCGGTAAAGGGAAGCCCAGTTGTGGTAAGTTAGCCATTAAATGTTGTTTCGTCTTGGATATCCACAGTAAGGCGGGACGGGATATCGCATGTAAGTTACAGAACTGGTAATTAAAATGTCTTTGTTGCGCTAAGTAGTAGGCACGTACGTCGACGATTAGGTCAGAGTATATATTTTGTCCCAACTGTTTACGTAATTGACGCTGATTGTAAGCGATATCGGGGTTAGCAGGTTGTTGAAAAAGGTTGGTATCTTGTAACGCGGTCTGGGTAAGAGCTGGGTCGAGACAGTCGGTCATAGCAGCGAACGCCAACATCTTTGAGTCAGCAACGGGGAGGGGCAGCTGAGAAAGTCTCTTACCTATTTCCGTAAGTCGGTAGTCATCCCGGGTAGTTGGGGAAGATTCGATTATATTGAGAAACAATAGTTTACGTACCGCTACATCAATTGCTGGTTTAGGAGGGGGATCGACCATCTCGTTTAGGAACTGGTAGAAAGTACGGTTGGAGGTTGAATTCTGACATATCGAAATTACTTCTAACACCAACTGCTGCAAGTTGGACCTACGTATTTCGGGTATGGAGTTGGTAGGTAAGCAGTCGAAGTAATGACTGGGGAATAGTCGGAAACAGTGACCAGGCATGACACGACCTAAACGAAAAAATTAAAAAATGTACTAAAATGCCTAAGTTTACCAGCCCTTCCTTGACGTTGTAGAGCACTAGCTTGGTTATAGGTTTTGATAACCAAGGTGTCGATGTCGTTAGTGGTGTCGTATCCACTTTCACGCACTTTACCCACATCTATGACGTATACCACATCATCTAACAGTAATCAAAGTTAGTTCCTCTACCATATTTTAAAAAAAGTACCTATCGTTATACCAGTTTCGGCTACATTAGTACTCAATATAATTTTAACTTGATTTGAAGAATGGTCGAACACTTTATTCTGTTCCTCAATCGAAAGTCTGGAATGTAAGGTGAGGATTTTAGCGTTAACCTGCTCGATGAACCCATCACTTTCCAATCTATTTTTGATGTTTAAGATTTCAGACCAGCCCGGTAAGAACACCAATATAGATCCTTTATTACTATGCCACATATGTCGTATTATATAGTTAATGAGTTGATGGATGATTACAGCTTCGTACTCTAACATCGGTTTATCCCGGCCGGAATCAAAACATTTGCTGAGGTGCGCCAAACTTTGACAAACTTCGCGATCCACGTCAGGGTAAGTCTGTAACATTGAGTTAAAGGCTTTGGTGAAGGTAGTTGGATCGTACTTAATTTTAGGCTTACGTTGACCAAAGTTGTCGTTAGCTTCACAACTTTGAACTTTCTTAGGTGAAGTGAGTAGGGTAGGATCGATGGGTAGCTTGAGTTGGTTCAAGATATGTTCTAAATGATAAAGTTTAACCGGGAACGACCTACCCTGAACCTTGACAGGGTAAGCTACGTCAACCGATTGTAGATAGTTCTGAAACAGATTTACATCTAAAGTAGCTGACATTACTATCAGTTTCAAGTTAGGTCTACGTAACATAATTAGCTTGATTGCACTCAAAGCTAAATCCACTTGGGTGTTACGTTCGTGGATCTCGTCGATGATAACGTGCGAGAACTCATCTAAATCTGGAGAGGTAATCAATCGTCTCAGTAAAACACCAGTAGTAGCGAAGAAGAGCCTCGTCTTTTCGGAAACTTTGGAGTCATTCTTAACCTGATAACCTACTATATTACCCAGAGGATCTCCCAACTCTTCACTTACTCTTCTTGCTAAAGAGGTTGCTGATATACGTCTAGGTTGTACAACTATAGCCCTAGTCATATTTAATTTTTTATGATTTTCTATTAAATATTGAGGTACTTGAGTTGATTTACCACTCCCAGTACTTCCGCTGATAACTAAACTTTGGTGATTATTTATGCTTTCAATTATTTGGGTTTTATGTTTGTGAATTGGCAAACTTTGCTGGTGGTTTGTAAAAGGTTGAAACGGGCTTAAAAATAAATTGTCGATATCTCCTAACGTAGATTGTTGAGCCGTTATAGCTGTTTTTGGATCAACGTTCGTATGCATAAAGTTACCAACTTTGTGTTTATATCTTCCATAAAGTTCGGAAATACTACCAGTTACCTCCTGTAACCTGGACAACTTTATAGGATCGACTTCCAGCTGAATGCTTTCCGATTGCTTAGGCTTCTTTTGAGTCCCATCTTTACCATGTCTTTTTACAACTAGTATACCAGTATTAGGGTCGTAGTTTCCGTTTAGTCCTAGGCGATAGAAATATTGTCGGAACTGGTTAGGACTGAGTTGATTGTTCCTACCGCTTGTTATAGCTATCTCAATATTTTGGTGAGATGGATACCGACGTAAAGCTAAAAAATTATGCTTCAAATTGTCCAAGTATCTCGAAACTGTATCGAACTGTAGATTTAGTCTTGGAAGATTGGCTTGAATTCGATTCATATTTCTTTAAGTATAGTAACCCTTATTTTACCTTTTATAACACAAACATTTGTATGAAGAGTTGGACTTTTTGTATCTGAAAAGATTCTTAAAGAAAAAAAGAATGTTGGTATAAACATTTCTGATTTGTTATTTGTCAAAATTATTGAAGTTTTTAGTCGAAATGCCAAAAATATTGAAAGCGAAATAAAAAAATATCAAGCCCAATAACTTTATTTTTTGACTTACAAAACAATGGGAAACAACAAGAAAAGATCATTAGCTACATCGAAGCAAGATGATGAACCCAAAAATGTAGGAAGGAAAAAGGCTGGAGAGTCAAAGTTAAAGATGAGTTTGAGTGTAAAGAAAACCGAAATTAAGAATGATAGTGAATCTGAAATTGAAGAGGAATCGAGTAGTTATGAAGAAAATACGGAAGATGAAAGTGATGGAGAAGATGGAGATGATGAAGGAGAAGAAGATACTAAAGAAAGGACAAAGCCAGAAAAGAAAATAAAAAGTTTGTTATTGTCACCAAATTTTAAAAACTAAAACTATGCCGATTTTAGAGAAGAAAGCATTACATCACGATATGGCTGGGTTTGCAGCTACTTTGAGCCAACTAGTTTCACAAAAACTACCGGATAATGATAATCAAGTATTTTTTAATTATTTTAATTTTGTATTTACCGATATGTTTATAGGGCGCAGTCTTATCCAAAAACAAGACTTACGCGAATAAGATAGAGGAAGCTAAGTTAGAATACAAAGTTAAGAAGCAGTTGGCTGCCGAGAAAAAAGCTAAACTTTATAAAGATAAAATCGATCCAACAAAAGATACCTACTTTAACTTAGATTTCGAAAAGAAGTTGAAGAAGGTGGCGACTCGTGGTGGTAAGTTCTACATCTACCTTTATTATTTAAAGTATAAGTTTTAATTATTTATTTTCTGTTTTAGTGGTCAAACTTTTTAACGCTATCTACTCCCAACGTAAAGCTAATCAAGATTTGGCTGAAATTGAAGCTAAAGACGAAAAGTTGGAAGGTAATATTTTTTTGTTTTTAATTTTGAATCTAACATCTTGAAAATTTTAGTTGCTAAAATGTCTAGAGCCAATTTCTTGGATCTTCTTAAGAAAAATAACAAATCTGAGGAAGTTTAACATCTAGAAAAATTATCTTGTGCTATTCGGGAGTTTTTCAAATTTATAGATATTAAATGTAGTTACACATTTTGAATTTTAAAGTTAGCTGTGCTTTTTAGTTAGACATTGAAATAAATTAAAAGCAACTATTAGCTGACGCAGAAATTTAATTTATTAAGTAAGTTTGAATAGATATAAATTATATATACGTGACGAATCTATAAATGATTAATTTTAAGCATTAATATATAGATATTAGATTATATATATATTTACAAGACTTAAATAATTTTAATAACTTAAATAATGAAATTATGATATCGGAATAATTGATAAAGGTATAAATGATACAAAATTAAAATTCAAGCATTTATATGCTAAAAATAGTTGCTCATTTAAATGAAGCTGAAATTTTAATCATAACCTTAGTTCCAATGGTTAACGTTTAATAGTAAGTGAAAGTTAAATTTAGAGAATTTTGAATTTTACGAAGCTTCATTACAATATAAAAAATCGAAAACCTAAATAAAATCTTAATAAAAAATAATGTTGAATCAACTAACCTGTTTAAAAAGTACCTGCTAAAGGTGTAACTGTTGTAAAGAAAACGTATAAAGTAAAATATATAAGTTCCAAATATATTAGAAAAATATACCATTTATAGAACGCTGCAAATAAATTGATCAGTTTAAAATAATAGCTGGGAAAAGTAAAAGAAACATATATATATAATATATTTAACGGTCGTCAACCCAAGCGTTTTCTCTTCTGTTATTTTCTTCTTCTTCGGGTGTAAAATCGTTCTGGATGTTAAACTTCTGTCTAATTTGTTCGGTAGTTTTACCTAATAAATAAATAAAATACTTGTTAAAACCAGCCCAAGTTTATCAACTAAAAAATAAAAACGAAAAGGATAAGAAAAAGAGGAGTGGTTACCTTTGATCATATTAGCAATAGTTTTACATAGAAGTTCCAACAACTGTCTGATATCTAAAAAGTTTGCAGCCTACAAAAAAACAAATATATCTTTTAATATACAGAGTTTAAAATTAAAAAAGGAATTACTAAAGTAAGGTCGTAGAGGGTAGCTTGATCCACTTTACAGAACTCTTGATCCCAATCGTCAATAGTTTCTAATGAAGATTGAGGGTTGGTCTCTTCAGTAGCTTCAAGTGGGTCATCCTTATGATACCTACAGTACTCCAACACCTTTTCGAATATTGGTGTAGTTATATTTGGTAGTTCAATTACTAATATTAGAACAACATGTCAGTAAATAAATCAAGAAGAGAATTTTACCTTCTTTACCAGCGTTACCCAAATCTTCGAACATATTTCGAATAAATACCGATCTTTCTATTATTTTCTTCTCTACTTCAAAGTTACCTCCATCCGAGGTTGATAGTTTGATTATAGTCATTCTTATAGATTTTTCTCTCTTGCTTTTTACTTTTAGGACCAAAACTTGCAAAGGTTAAAAATCCTAAACAAAGTGTGCAAAGTAAACTTTATAACTTTTATAAAAAAAGACGTCAGAAGTCTAACTTGAAGTGTATATTTTTAAATAAATTAGGTCAGTTTTAGTTAAATTGACTTCATCTCATTAATTTAAATATCTGGTATTAGCTAATTTATTCCTAGAGCAAAAAGAAACAAAATGGTAAAGGAACATTTTAAAAAAAAATGTATTAACAGTGGATATCTGTAACAATTTTTTGATAAATACAAGAAAACCTAATTTAGCATCCCATTTTTTTATCAAAATCCAATTGATAAAGTTTTGGAGGTACAACGTTATAATCTTTGCAAATAAATCTAATTAAGCCGATTTTTTAATATAAAGAACACATATTTCCGAAGCTTTAATTTTTTCTTTAAAGTTAGGTACTTTAAGCTAAATGTTTTATTATATTTACTAAGTACTAGAATATAATAAAGGAGAGAGCAAAGCTATAATAGATTACTATAGTTGAAAATAATGGTTCTAGAAGGAAAGAAAGGCCTTACATTTAACTGCATTTATGTGATTTGAAGAGGTAATATATATATATAATATTTAAGTTTAACTAGTTAGGAACAGGATAAAAGCTTTAGAATGATAGAGAGGGAAAATATAAATAGCAAACACTAATCGTAATTTTAAATGTGGTTTTGGAATTGCAGCTAGGACTAAGTTAACCATTAAACATTTAAGTACTAACAGAAAAGAAAAGAACACTATTAATGATCATTAAATTTCTAAAATAAAGCTAAAAATAAGGAGTTAACCTAAATTTTACAGCCTAATACATTAGATTATAGTATACTAAAAAAAGTAAATGGAAAAGTATTAATAAATAATTTTATACAAAGATATAGAAAGTACCTTTACTATTTATTATGATTTCTATAAGTTTAAAGTAAAATATTAAAAAAATACTTTTAATTTTAATTATTAAAATGTAAAATAAACTTAACATATTTTACTAGTGAAAAATAAGGTTTAAATAGATTATAATTTTTTTCAAAAAAAGATGGTAAAATGCCTGCTGTAATTAGATAATAAAAGTACTAAAATACTAATTATTAAAATTCTATCTTAGAAAATATATATTAAAAAATATATATATTTTAAGCTTTAGTAAAAAAAAGTGCTGCAACTAATTAGCAGTAATTTTTATAAGTAATAGAAAGGCCATAAGTGTTTTATAAAGTAAAAAATCTAAATAAATAAATTTATTATATATTTATTCAATAAAATTTTAATAGTCTTTTAACTAATAGTAGTTATTACTAATTAATATATATACTATAATAATAATAAATAAGTTAATTTTAAAATAAGATTTAAAAATAAAGCTAACTTTTTTAAATTAGTTAGTATTTTTAAATTACTATTAAATTTTCTAAGTTAAATCCAAACAAGGAAAAAAAATTAACTAAATTAAAAAAATATAATCAACTAGTATTAGGTTTAATTAAATTATAATAAATTTATAAAAATAAGCTAAAGTTTTACAAATATTTTTAAATTTATACTTATTATATAAAAAAATACTAAATATTTTCTTTTTTTAGTTTATAATAATTTTAGATTTTTTTTAATCTTTTTTAATTTACTTTTAATAGCAAATAAATAATAAATAAAATATAGGTTTTAAGTTTTTAAAAATTAAAGTATATTTTATAAATAAGTATAGTATTTATATTATTAAAATAATTACTTTTATATATATTTTTATTTATATTAAAAGTTTTAATTTTTTTAATTATATTGACTATTATAAATTAAACTTTTAATTTATTTTTAATTTACTATTAAACTAACTAAAATTCTTTTTTACTTTATTAGAAAATTTAACTTAAAAAATTTATTATTTATTATTTAGTTATTTTTTTATAAATATGTTTTTATATAATATTTTAATTAATAATTTTAGTTGAAATTATAAATATTTTAATTTTAAGCTTATAAATTTTTTTAAAATAAAATAAATAAAACTATAATATTAAATATATATTTAATACTATATATTATAAATTTAAATGAATTAACTTAGTTTATTAATTATTTATATTTTTATATTTTTAATAATAATTAAAAAAATAGTAAAATAAATATAAAAATAGTATTAATCAATTAAATAATAATAAATACTACTTATTAAATATATTTATTATATTATATAAACTAGTTTTAAAGCTACTAAACTACTAATTATTATTTATAGTATTTAAATTATATTTTTTTATTATTATTAGATTATATTTTATTTTATTATTATTTACTATAAAATTAGTGAAAGTTATTTATTTATATAGCTATTTTATAAACTTAAATTTTTTTAAATATTATACTATTTAATTAAACAGTTTTTATTTTTAAATTCATTTATAAATATGCTTTTATAGTAGCTTTAGCTTTTAACTTATAAATATTTTAGCTATAAGTTTTAACTAAATTAATTTTATATATATGCTTTTTATTATAATAAATATATATACTATTCATCTATATTAATTATAGATAATTTTTACTATTTAATAAGCTAACTTTTAGTTATTATGTATATATATTATACTTAATTTTAATTTATATATTGTAATAAAATAAAATAAACTAAAAAATAAAATAAAGCTAAAATTTTAAAAGTAAGTTATAAAATCTTTAAAAAAGTATATAATAGAAAAAGCAAAGTTAGATAGAAGGATAGTATATTTTTTATATTAAAATAAGTAATATTATTAGCTAAAAATTTAAAACTTAAGTAATAATAAAAAAATAAAGTAAAAAAGTAGTTTGTAAAAATAAATTATTATATTTAAATTATATTAAAAATTAGTTAATATCTTTTTATTTTATTTATTTTATATGGAATAATTAGGCTAGAAAATATAAATATGCTATAAAAAGTATTTATATTACTATTTGAATATTACTATAATATTAATTTATTTAGTATATTATAGCTATAATTTTAAAAATATTTATATTTAATATTTGATTTTTAATTTAAATTTATTATATTAATACTATTACTTTTAAAATATTTATTATTATTATTATAAAAAGTATATTTAAGTTAATTAACTACTTTTTTGCTATATATTTACTTAATAAATTTTATTACATTATTAAAAAAAACTAAAAATATAACTAAAATAATTATTGAAAGTTTAAATATTAAACTTATATTCTTAAAATATACTTTTATTATAATAGATAATATATATATAAATTATAAATAGTAAAATTTAAATAATTATAAGTTTAGTATACTAATTTAAAATAGTCAAACTTATATATAATTACTTCATAAATATATTATAAATGTATTTACTAGTTTTATAAAATTAATTTATAACTAAACTATGCGTTTGATATAATAAAAGCATACATAAACTAAATTTTACTAGCAACTAACGCTTTAATTTTTTTAAGTATCCACAACATTTTCTTATCTATACTTAAGAATAATTAATAAAATAGTAAAAAAAAATTATTTCTATAATTTTGAAAGTTAGAAACAAACGTTTTTCTAAAAAGCTAATGAAAATTTAATATATAATTAATTTTGGACGCTATTTAGATCTCTAATTAAAATTTTATTTCAATTATATGAGAGAATAAGTGTTAAAATAATTAAAGGAGTCCACCAACCAAAGGGATATCACCTAAACCAAGAGCGCTCATCATTCCAGACTTAGATGCCTTCTCAGTTCCTGATTTACCATTTTCTGCATCTGCCTTTTCATTAAAATCGTGAAGTACGTCCTGTGGTGCTTTACCACCTAAAATCGACATGACTTGACCTAGTAAAGCGCCATAACCTGGGTTGTTCTTTCCCCCTGGTAAATGACCGTGCTCTTGATGGGTCTCAATAAAGCTTTTACGTCTAACAAGCTTTTGTTCACTATCGATCGGAGTCGCGGTTAATAACGAAACGGCTGATAAAGATAAGACTATTAATGAAAACACGGATTTCATTTTAAATATCGATTGTTGTTTTATATAAGTAATGTAGTATAAAGCGCTGCTTAATCAAATTGTGTACTTTTCCAGAAAGTGAAACGAATGTTACGAATTTAATTTCAAATTAAACTTAAAGTTTTGTTAATTTTCGTACATGTTTATATATATACATATATACTTACTTAAAAATGTAAGGTTCTTTAAAATACCTTGGATGTTTGATAAGGGGTTCAATAGATTTATTTCTACGATACTTCTGGGACTATATCAATCATTATATCAGCCTTTACGAAGAAATAAAACACCACAATATATTTGTAACGGTAGGTACTATGAAAGAAGTTTCCGATTCAATATTTATTAAAAAGTGGATTTCCAGAGCCTTAATTGGAATCGAGCTCATTATTACTTTTTTAAAACTGTTGTTAGAACCGCAGACTACCGGCAAATTCCTGGTTTACATTTCATCCTGAACCGATATCTTACCTATATAGCTGGGTATTTTTAAATTCAGAACTTTCTACTATAGTTCAAATGCAATTTAAAATTTTGTAATTCATTTCTTATCTATTTTTAAAGTTAAACTTCGAATTCATGTTCAAACAAGTTAGCTTTTATATAAAGAAAAGTTAATATTTTTAGAAGAGCATAAACAAATGTACACTAGAGAATTAAAGTTTTCAACCTTACCGTATAGTCGTCAAAATACACATTTAAAAAAGCGTACTAATCAGATTTTGAATTATTGGTAAATCATCAAGAGGATTTTTTTAAAGTTTTAAATATATATAAATTTATAGAAATTTAATAGCAGAATCAATTTTATATAAAAATTTCAAACATGAAAATTAAATTTGATTGAACATTAAATCTCAAACTATTACCTAAAAACAATTGTAAATTTAAATTCGTTTGGTTTTTTAGAAGTTCTAAAATAAAGCCGTATTTTAGATACCCGACCTGAGCATTTATTTGTCCAGTGCCTCTAAGCTTCGACCTTCTATTTAAATTTATTTCGGCAAGCTTAAGCAGTATATTCCAAACTGCATTAAAAATGAATGTATAAATGTACAAGCTTGATTGGGCTATTACTAATACATAAATAAAAAGTGGGTTTTAAATATATGGCAGAATTTTTAAAAATTATTTAAAAAAGTTCAAATTAAGTTTAAATTTAGGACTGTTTTTTGATCATATTTCAAGATTTAACGTTTAATTAAATTAATTTCACAAAGTAAAAAATTTACATAAACCAATTTTTTAATACCTTTTATAATCTGAAATCTACCAATAGCATAAAATTCCAGGGAGTACATCTTTTTGAATAAATATTTTATTTTTAGTATACATACTGTTTAAATTCTTCCGGTTTTATTAGAAAAGCTAACTTGTTTATACGTGAATTTAAAGGTTTAACTTCTCTAACACATAAGAAATGTATTGAATTCTTGAGCATATTTGAACAAAAAATGCAGAAAAAATTGAATTCCAATAAATTTCCGCCATATACTGGAAATGCCGCCATAATCCATCCAGAAAATACTCCTAAACTATAGGCACTAAGCACCAAAGGATACTAACTATAGCAGTTTACTAAGAATTAAATTATAATTCAACTTACAATAAGTCGAGCATCATAATTTAAGCTAGCAAAATTGATATATTTTAGCTTTTTTAACCAAAATAGGCCCTTTAATATGCATAAATTGGAGATAAGTGTAAATTTAGTATTTATCTTTTAATAAAACTAACCCATGGTTTATTTTATAGATTTTTACGCCATACTATTGGATTTGATCATTTTTAAATAGGTCAAACATTAATATATCGAAATATGAAGTGTTGCTAGATATAGTTTTTAAACTTCAAATTTTAATTATACCGGAGCGAAATATGGCACAAATCTATAACGCACCTGTGAAAATACGGAAATAATCAACTTTTACTAATATATAATCTAGTTACTTGCTCAAGTTGAAATTTAAAAAAACCAAAGTATGAATTTCAGAGCCATTATATCAACTCTTTTATTAGCAGGCAGCAGTTTATCTCAACAAAGGGTGATTAATGGTGACGTAGTTAAACCTTTTAGTTATCCATTTATAGTTTCAATAAAAGTTAACAATAGACATGTATGTGGTGGATCACTTTTAAGTCAAGATACCGTGTTAACAGCAGCTCATTGTAAACATGCAAATATTAACTATACAGTACACGTACATCGACACAACCTTAATCTAACCGACGATGAAGAGAAAGGATTTCAATCTAAAATTAAATCGTTTGTAACGAACCCTAATTTCAATGCCACTAAATATGCAGAAAACGACGTAGCTATCATCAAACTAGATACCCCAATCCCAAAAAATGTCGATGTAAAGTTCGTAAAGCTATCCGACGACAAATCTAATGATGATATTGGTAAAATCCATGTGGTAGCTGGATGGGGAAAATACAAAATGCATTTTAATGCTTCTAGCTCACTCTTACTTCAAGGTGAAATGGTAGTAGTAGGTTTAGATCTATGTAAGAAAGTCTTTCCCGATATAGACATAGTAGGACAGACATGTGAATTACCAGTCAATAAGAAAACGCTTGACTGCTCAGGAGATAGTGGTACTCCCGTATTTATCAAAGAAGGGGATGATAATTTCGTTCAAACTGGTTTAGTTTCATACGGTACTATGAATTGTAGTCCTAACGATGGTAGTCCTTCCGTTTATACAAATATTAGAGAATTTGTACCTTGGATTTATGAAAATTCCAAATCTGAAAACCACAAAAATGCAGGTGTAAAAAGTTGGATGTCTAAAAGGGTTAGAAAGATGAAGCATATTTTTAACCATTAGTAATATATATGTGTAAATAAAAATATTTATACTATTTTTTAAACCCATTTTTATATCTTATGTAGTTAATTTTATATAAAATATTAAATATTAGACCTGGATAATATGTTATATAAAAAAGGTTAATTAAAAAATACAACCAACAAAAACAAAGAAAAATTTTAAATATTGAGTTAAAAATAGCTAAAATTATATTTAATAAATTCATGAAAATATATACAAAATACAATATATATAATATTTACTATTTTTTTATTTACCTATATATTTGAAAAAAATATAACTTCAATTTTAAATTTTTGACAAAAGTTTTGAGAATAAACTAAACCTATTATAATAATATCTTATTGCAACTAGCTAAACTAAATAATTAATTTATCTTAGATGTTTAATTATCTAATTAATTTACTAAATGTACAATTTAGTAAACTTTAATTTTGATTTTTTCAATAAAGAATTTCTTTATTAATTTATTATATATAATATAAAAGGCTACTTAGATATAAAGTATAATTTTAAAAACTTGGTTATACTTATTAGTATTATTAATATAAACTATTAGTAGATAATAAAATACTTATTAGCTAGAAAAAAACATTTTAAAGTTATATATATTTATAGCTATTTTTTATACAATTTATATTATTAAATATTAATTATATAAAATAAAATATAAATTCTGTTAAAATTTTAAATATTAATTATAAATATAAACTTTTTTTAGACTTTTTTTATTTTATTATCTAGTAATTTATATTTATAATTTTATTATTTTTATTTAATTATTAAATTTTCTCTTTTTTATAGCAAATATTTATTTTTATTTTAATTAAGCTAATAAGTTTGATTTTTTAAATTTTTTTATAGCTTTAAAAAGCTTATTAAAAATGTTATTATTCTATTTTCTTAGTTTTTAGCTTTTTTTCTACTTATTTTTTTAAAATTTTATCTTTTTAAATATTAAAAAAGTAAGCTAAAGTTTAAATTTTAAAGATTTTATTTATAAATAATTAACTACTTTTATAAATAGCTGATTTTAATTTTAAAAATAAAATAAATTATTATTTAATTAATAAATTAGTTAAAAATAAAAAATTACTATATTTTACTTAATTATATTTAAAAAGTAAAAGCATTTAGTAAATTTTATAATAAATTGATTTTATTTTTAAAGATAAAAAAACTTTTTTAATAAGTTAAAAAAGCTTCAAATAAGATAATATATTATAAATATTATAAAAATCAAATTATTAAATATATATATAAAGTATTTTAAACTAAATTAGTATAAAGTAAAAATATAAAAATAAGTTTATAAATAATTATTTTTCTAAAATTAGAAAAATTAAAAAAACTAGTATAATAAAATATTTTTTAAAGCTATATATATTATTTAAAGTAATTAAACTATTAATTATTAATAAATAAATATAGCAAAAAGAATAAGGAATAATAAAAATTTTATTATATTAAGATATAAATTTATAAATATTATTAATTAATCTAGTTATTAAAATAGAAGTTCTTTAAAGACTATTATAATATGTATATATTAATAAAATAAAAGTAAAAAAACGTTGTAATTATTTATAGTTAATAATACTTTAAATAATAACTAAACTAAACTTTAATAAAATATTATTTTGAACTTTAAAAAAAAAATTAATATATTTTTAAATAATTGTAGCTAGTTATATATAGTATATTTTAAATAAATAATAGTTTTTAATAGCTTAAATTAAAGTTTTATTTTATTTATATTAGTTTTCAAATTTTAAATTTTTATTATAAATACTTTATATTTATAAAAATAATTTACTTACTACAAATATTTTACTATAATAGTAATAATTTTATATATAAATTTATAATTATATTTAACTTAATATTAGTTACTTTTAATATAAATAATTATATAACTATAATATATTGAAAAAAATAAAAAATAAAACATTTTTTTATATTTAATTAAGGATTTAAAAAAAATTAAAATAAACCTTTTTTAATATATTAACAATATTAATATAAAATTAAATAAATTTAACTTGATAATTAAATATATATTTTCTACTATACTTTTACTATTAATATTTATTTTTTACAAAATTTAGAAGCTTAATAATTTTTGGTAAAATATACCAAAATTTAATTGCTTTATAAAAAAGGTTAGGTATAATATATATATAATATTTTTACATCTTTAGTAAGCAGATTTTTAATTTTTTTTTAAAAAGAAACAGTTACATTAGTATTTTTATTTAAAAAAATAATAATTAATAAAGCCATTTTTGGATTTACCAATAATACATGTTTTTATAGTCTAGCTTTTTTTAATTGTTACTACTAGTATACTCTATACTTAATTATATAACTTAAGTTATTGTAAGCTTTTTTGCATTTATGACATGTTATAACTATATTAATAAAAGTGAAAATGTGCCAAAATAGTTTTCGCATAACAAGTAAATCTTTAAAAGACTTCTGCACATTCTTGATACCTATATACCTTTCACCTTTATTATGCTCTCAAGGACCGTCAGCCGTAGGTTTTGGTGGTATCACCCAAATAATTTCTCTGTAATAACGTTACATCAAAGATGAAATAGTTTTAGAATGGAAAATATAATAGCTTTATAACAAGAAATTAATAAAATTAAAAAAAGTCATATTATTGTAAATAAACTGTAAAGAATATAATATATTAAGTGTGTGCATTTAAATAGAAAAATATGGATATACTAGTTTTAAACTAACTTTATCATCGTATTATTAAGTGTAGTCCTCATTCAAAAATTTTGTGTGATGTCTCAGAAATATATTCAATTCTAATAAAAATATCATCAAAGTTTCCTATTTTATAATAAAAGAGTTACACACCTTTACGACTCTTAATAATAGACTTTTATTAATAAATTTTAAGTATGTTTTTACCTTAAAATAAAAACCTAAACATTAATTTCAATTATCTACTTAACTTTTTAGCTATACTGCAAGTTCTAGCGGCTTATTATTATCTTTGGTTTGAATCTCGATTTTTAGTTTTATTTTTACTGTTCGAAAAAACTTTACATAGTAACCTTTTTCCGCTCTTAATTATTTTTATGACATCAGGTAAAACTTTTAAGTGGCGACTACGACTAACATCGGATTGGTCCGAGATTTTGAACACCGCTCACAAATAACTACCAATTTTCTTGGACATTAAGATTTATGAAAAATTTGTGCAAATTTGAGCTTTTTTATAAATTCCATTGTAGGAAAAGTTAAGCGGTTTTGAAAATAGAGCGATTTTAACTCAAACTATCTTAGTAATTAAATAACTCAAAGCTAAACGTATTAAATATATTGTAAACCGTAAATTTTTTTATTAGTATACATACTCTCTAAATTAAGCTCCTATTCGAATTTTTAGAAAGGTAGAGTTGAATACCTTTAATTTTAAAACTTTCGTTTAGGTATCTTTCATTCACCTTTGTTAATTTCTTTTTCAATAGTCCGTGACTATAGAATTTCATTTATTGTAATACCTTGCCATATACCAGTTGAACTTCAATCCGTTGACCCTTTAATTTTAGTTTATAATTACCATATGCCTATGTTTTCGAGAGTGTTGGTGATGACTTTAGCTCTAGTGAGTAGTTTCCGCTGTGCGGAGCAGAATAATGAGTATAATGATAAAGTCCATTACGAGCTTATGTATCAGTCTACCACTTCAACTTTACAGACAGTTAAAATAAGCTCTACAGCTACTTTGAATCCTACAGAAACTTTAATTTCTACTCCTTACCCAACCTCTTCCTTAAGCTCAAATTCAGGTCCAAGTTCAAGTGTCAGTTTATCAGCTTCATCAAACTACCCAGAATCATCCTCACCTGTTACACCATCTAAATCAACCTCTTCCTTAATAGAAACGATTCCCACCGATGGTATCAAAAACAATAAAACTTTGACTGAAGATGAAAAGAACACACCGGGTGCGCTCACATTTATAAAACCGATCAGTAATATCACTTATAAATGTAGATTGGGGTTACAGTTATTGGACCGATTCTTCAACAACTTAACGAAATGTTATGTAAAAAGTGGATTGTACAACACCAACTTGGACACAATTTGTTCAAAGGAATGTTTTGACGTCACCGTGTTCACCGCTAAGTTCGTAGATTATCTGTGCCTCAGTGAGGCTGATTTCAATACCGGTGGTGATTTGAGTCCAGTTACAGCTTTCAATAACTGGTCCAACTATGATCTGGCAAGGCTAAGTTGCACTGAGGATAGTAAATTGTACACTAAGAATAATACCAAAGTTGTAGCTAATCAAATTACTAACGGTACGCAAGCTGAAAGTACCGACAATAGATGCTTACAATCGTATGAGAAGTTAAGTTCGGCCATTATTAACTTTAACTTAACCTTACCCCTTCCTCCGACGAACACAACTTCTAACTCCACCGCTATAAAACCAATCGTTTACGACGCTAATGTAAAATTAACGGCGAACGAAACTGCCCACATCAAAACTACCATTTCACATCTCACCGATCTAAAGTTGGAGGAGTTGTCCGAAGTTACTTGTACTTCATGTATCAAAAAGTTCGTAGAGTTAAAAGAGGAAGATATGAACAGCTTCCCTCAACTATATTTGAACCGCCTAGAACATTTTAACATGTTCA
The DNA here is from genome assembly GCA_037055185.1 of Capillidium rhysosporum. Classification (NCBI taxonomy): domain Eukaryota; kingdom Fungi; phylum Entomophthoromycota; class Entomophthoromycetes; order Entomophthorales; family Capillidiaceae; genus Capillidium; species Capillidium rhysosporum. Next base: position 56,988 of record JAWQFY010000027.1, read on the forward strand.
AGTTGGTGTTCCAACTAGTTTGTAAAAATGGAACTGATATTCACCCCCAACCCTCTCTTTCTATTCCGTCTTCTACTATTACTTCAACTTCAGGTGTTAGTAAAACTAGCAGTAGTGATGAGCTTAGTTCGACTGGATCGATGTATCCTACAACCACTATTATAACAGCTACTAGTTCATTTGTAAGTACATCTACAAGCTAGACTTAAGTTTAATAAACTTATAACAATTTTTAATTTTAGTAAATTTATAGTCATGTATTGATTGTTTTATTTTGTTTTATTACAGCATTTGAATCAAAACGATTTAACAGTATATATAAAGGATGTCTATAAGCTACTTTTGCCGGTGTAGCTTAAGTAATTGGGAGCTCTTGTAAGCACTGAAGCAAGAATAAAAGGAATTTCAATTTCCTATTTGACAAATTGTGAGCTTAAAGTAAAGAACTGTAATGGAAATTTTGATAGATCTGGTTGGTGATAGCAAAGATAGTCTAAATTGTTAAAAATTAAAATGCATATTAATTGTTTTTTAGAAAATTTAGAGATTTTCCTATTAATTTCTAAGGATTTTAAAGTTATATAGTATTAAACTGTTATATAATATATTTTAATATATTTATATATTAGTATTTTTATTTATAATATTAAAATATTAACTAAGAATTTTACTAAACCCTTTTCATTTTCTTTCAAAAATTTTTAAACTTTAATATAAAAAACTTTATTCTTTTTATTAACTAGCTTATTACTAAATATACTAATTTACCTTATTATTAATCTTAATATAAATAATTATCTATTTTCAAATATAAAATATTATAATTTTTAAAAATTAAATTTTATTTAACTAAAGACTAAATAAATATTAAATAATTATATCATTTGCTATTATAAGTAATAAATTACTTTTTTGTTAATATTTGTAATTTTTAAATAAAATTTTAAAAAAACTTTATAGAAATATATGCAAGTTTTTAAGCTAAATTAATATTTAAAAAATAAGAAAGTTTAAATTTTAATTAATTTTGACCTTACTTTAAATAAAAAACTAATTTTGCTTAATAAGAAAATAATAGATTAAAATTAAAGCTAAAATATATCAATTATTTAAAAAGAGTAGTTAAATTGCTAATATTTTTTTTTATATTTAGCTAACTATATTTAAAATTATAAGCTTTAAATATTTAACCAAAATTAATTAGTATCAAACTAATTAAAAAAAAGCTTTATTAAATAAAGTTAATATAAATAAAAAATTAAAATATATTTATTAAATTAAAAAAATATTTAGGTTTGTTATTTTTTAATTAAAGTATTTTTTATAAAGTTTAAAAAGCTAAATACTACATTTTTATAATTTTAACTTAATTAGTTTTAAATTGCTTATTTATTTTATATTATATTTTTATTATTATATTTTTTAATTAACTTTATTAATAAAAGTAATAAGTATAAATTTTTTTTATTAATTATATATATTATATCATAAAATAATATTAAAACTTTTTAAAAGTTTTACTTTATATCTTATTTTTATTTTTTTTTAACAGGTATATTACTATTAAGTAAAAGTAAAAGCTTAAGTTTAATAAAAAATAAATAGCTACACATTAGTATTAAAAAAGTGCAAATTAAACATCTTAATTTTACCTATTTTTTTTTCAATATAAGATAAATTTAATAAATATTAACTTTGTTATACAAGTATACAATTTTTTCAAAAAGATTTCAATTTTTTTACTTTTTTTAATTTTTAAATAATTATCTATAAAGTTATAAAAAATTAAATATAAAACTTTATATTAAAGCTTTATTAAATAATTATATTATTATTATTTTATAAATTAAAAGAAAAAATATTAAATAAAAAATATCTATTAAAAGTTTTTATTTTTATTTTTATTTTTTTATCTATTATTTAAATAATTAAAGTATTAACATTTTTTTATTATCTTGTTTTTCAATATATTTGCTATAATTTTTTAGCTTAATTATTTTTCTAATAACTTATTACAACTATTTAAAAACTCTTATACTTAACTTTTTTTTAATTTAACTTTACTAGTTATAATAGCTATTTTATAATTTTATTTTTTTATTGTTTGCTTACTTAATATTACTATCTATTTATTAGCTAATACTTTTCTTTATGTTAAATACCTATTATATTACTTAAGTAAGGCTTTTTGCTTACTATTAAAGCTTCTTCCTAATGGATTTTTTTTAAATATAACATTAAAATCTAAATATAGTTAATTTAGCTAATATATATATATATAATATAATATATAAAAAAGCAATTAATAATAAATATTTAAATTAGATAAAATTTTAATTTTGATTTTTTTACTAACAGTATCAAATATATATTTTTTTAGCACTACTTATATATTTGATTATTTCTTATACTTTTTTACTTTTAGCTTATATTTGCTTATTTTATAAATTTAGAAAAATGGTTATAGCCTCTTTTTTGATTAATAATTTTATTTAAAACTTTCTATAATAGTTTTTAGTATACTTTGCTATTTTACCTTTTAATTTTATGTTATTTTATTAGGCAAATATTTTATTATCCATAAAATTTGGTATTATAAATACCTAAAATCCATCTTTACCAGCCAGACTAAATTATCTAAGAATAAAATGATACAAAACAGCCTATTTAAAACTTGCAGAGGAAAATGGGCCACTCTTCCCCTACAGGTGGCAAGCCCTCTTACTCACAATTTTAGGTTCATACTGACACTAAGGTCAATATTATACACTTTAATTTTTTTCCTTTCAGTATACTCTATTGCTATATAGTATTTTTTTAATATCAATATTTTCACTAGTATAGATAGTAGGTTTAGTTATGTTTAACTAATTTAGTTGTTTAATAAGCTGTAGTAAAGTTCTATTTTTGAAAGGCATTTTTATAGTGTATTCTTAGCTGTTTTTAATTTATTATAGTGTAGGATATATTTTCTTAGATTTCCTAGTAGGATCACTAATGTTGTATCGGTAAACAATTTAGCAGATATTTGGAAGAAAGTTTTTCATTGGATGAAAAATATATAAATATACAGATATCCAATCATTCGTACAATTTACTTTAAATAAAACTTTCCATTTAACTTTTATAATTAAATAAACTATAATTTAAAAATTGATTTCTTTACAGAATATTTATTAAATAATTTACTGGTTTATGTAATTAAAAAAAGATTATTATCTATTTTAGAAGTTATACCGATTTGATAAATAAAATTATAATAATAAAAAGTAATAGGTACTATACTATTTTGTTCTATATACATTTGTTGCTTAATAATTTAAAGATTAATGTTACTATATTTTATATAACTAAACTGTATCGTTAGTTTATAGTAAATTTAATTATAATGTTCCAAGAACCGGTTGGTAATAGATGTAAATAAATCTTGTTTTTTTTTCTAACGCATTCATGTTTATTAGCGTGGTAATTAGCTTTTGGAAGAGAATAGGTAAGTTTATCCTTTACAATCACTATAAAATTTATAATAAAAATAATTGATTTGTCCAATTATACCGTGATAAAATTGTAAATAATGTCGGTTATTTTTTAAAAGTAAATTTTTTCCCATCCCTACTTTAGAAAATCAAAATTAATGCATAGAAACAAATGGTAACGTAACGTTAAAAAATTGGTAAAATATCGATAAATTTTATTAGAAGGCTTTTGTGCTGTTCAACAAGGCATCGTTGTATTGGTCATCGGTGTAACCCACCTTTTTGGATTCCATATCGGTAAATTCAACTAGAATAAATTTAGTAAAAGTATAGATTGCAAATAATTACTGTTTTCATGGTGAGAGTTCCTATTGTTTGCGTTCCGAATAATTTGTTTCAAAGCCATATGTAAAGTAGGGTCCAACAAGAAGGCGATGCAGTTGAAGAAACCGACCAGTTCTAATTAGGTGAGAAATAATTATAAAAACAAACTTACCACTTCCGAAAGCGGCCCAAACAGCTAACCATTCAGTAGTATCACCGGCAAGCTGAGCCAACGACTGTACAGCAACACCACTTAGACAGATGCAACACACTAGTGGGTACAAGGAACTAGACGTAAAAGTTAGTTTTTAAAATTTTGGTCAACATACATTCGGAAAATAAGTTTTTTGATAAACTTCTGTTGGTCGGTCTTTCTCGATTCATCTTGGAATGTAGCGAAGGTAGGGTTTTCAATAGCGTTGATATTTTTCCTTAATTTAGTGATTACTAAACAGGTGATAACTAAGCAGTAGATAGCGGTGATGATCATGGGGAAAGCAACCAAGAAAAATTGGATATATTTAGATTGTTCAACGGGTAGACTGGCATCAAGTTGACAGAAACCGTTCTTAGCTTTACCTAACAATCCTAAAGCTAAATGAAATTTAGTACAGGTATAGATAAAAGTAAAGTACCACCGAGTGGGATGGAACTAACAAAAGCTACTACCAAAGCTATACCCCAGTAGAAATATTCCCATTTAGGGTTGAACGTCTTGTTCTGTAAGAAGACGCGTTGCAAGTTGAAAGCAATTGCGATGTTTAACCAACAGTACATCTGCCTACCGAAAAACCTCCAGAAACCGATGAAATTACAGGCACCACCTTGAGGAGTAGTGATGAAGAAGAGAGTACACAAATGGTTAGTGAAGTCGAAGAAAGCTACACCACCTTGAAGGCGCAACGAAATTCGGTTCAGTAAAGTCCTGTTCTTAAAAACTAATCAAATATATATATATATCAGTACGGTGAAATTAAATTAACCCTTACATAGAACTATTAACAATAAAAGTGGGATACAGGAGAAAGTTAAACTGATTATGTTGAGGATCGGTCCACCTTCGTACATAATCTTCATAGTAGGTGTAGCATTTGGAGGTCCGGCCATTTTGAAATATTAATTAGAAGTTTAAAACTGAATGAAACTAACAATTTGATTCCACCAGTCGCTTTACTATTTATATACCTAGCATTTTTTAAAAAATTTATGTTCCCAAATATTCTTAACTTGGAACTTTTACAGTAAATAGCGAACAAAATAATACTAGTTTCGAATAAATTAAATTAAACTTCTTCAAATCAAATTTTCGGAGTGGTAACGATTACTCCATCATTTAGAAATTTAAACTAGTTCGTAAAACTTAAAAGTATCACAAGGACCCATACAAAATTTAACAGTAATCCATTTGACTTCAATTATACGTTGCATGCATTTTATTCAGATAGCTGCAACTTTCACTTTAAAACCCGATAATTTTTATATGGCATTTTAGAATCAATTATTTCGCTAATTTTCTATAATAAATTTAGCTGTTAGTCGTTTACAAATAAAATCGAAGCTAATCTTTACTTTTTATTTATTTTAATGGTTAAATGTATTCCGACTATTATTTTCTATAATAAATTTAGCACCGCCAATATACTTGTATTGGAAATTTATCCCTAAAATCTTTAAAAATAGCTAAAAAGGTACCTATTGCGCTTTTGTAACGTATCAAAATAAAGTTAAAGTATGGATGAGTAATTGAAATTATTATACTTAGCAAATTTTATACTTTTAAAAATTTATAAAATAAAGAATTTAGGAACTATTAAAATTTTTATTAAGAGAGAACTTTTCTATAGTTAAACTTTTATACAAGTATTAATTTCTATATAAACGGTTATTACTATATTAAAGTTATTAGCTAATAGATATAGAAAAAAAATTGAAATTTCTATTTTTCTAAATAAAATTTAATAAATTAAGTATACCGAATCGATTTTTTTTATTTTTTTTATAAGATTATAAATTAAAAGAGAATCGAATTTATTTTCAACTATATAAATTTTAAAAATATTTATTAATTGTTAAGTAAAATTTTTTTCATTTAATAATTTATTTAAATTACAACTTAAAGTAAAATAAAAGTAAATATTTTATATCTACTAAACGGATGTTAAAAAAATGAAAATTTTAATTTACAATATATATTGAAATTAACAAAAATAGATACCAGCTAATTTAAAAATAGAAAGTAGTAAATCGATTTCTAATTTAAATTTTAAAAAACAATTTTTTAACAACTTTTTTTTTATTTTTAAATTACTTTTATATTGTTTTAGAAAATAAATTTCCAACTAACTTATTAAAATATATTTTTATTTTAAAATAATTTACGGGCTAAACCGATTAAGGGTATAGTTCTATAATACCAGCTGTGGTGGAATAGTATTTAAAACTAATAGTTAAAGTTGACTTTTTAAAGAATATTTATTTACTGATAACGAGATAGATAATTAGGCGGTAAATTTTGTTTCAATTTAGTATTATAAAACTAACTATTATATAAGAAAATGAGAACCAACAAAATTGAATTTAGAAACTAGTTTCCACTTATAAAAATGAGTTTACTATTTAGGTACAAAACCGTTCTCTATCAATAAAATATTTTAAGGAAGGTCTAGCCATACAGTTGGTTCAAATTCTAATAACAAGGGATAGAAATGAATTTATGCAAGTGGTCACGTTCTAAGTTTTAGATTAAATTATATATCGATTCTAAGAACTTTCTTTAAGCATCGTTTTACAACGATAACAATATTTTAAGTTTGGATTAATTTGTCTAATTAAGCTCACATGCTAGCTGCAGAAACAAGGTTCTATTTCCATTTTTAACCGAAGCTTGGTATCTTTAAGGAATTTAGTACCACTTCAATTACTTTATTTAGTACAAACTATTGAAGCGTGGTTGTTGGATTTGAAATTAATATCTCCTTATTTGGAACTCGGAGAAATTTTTACATTTGGAACTTAAAAATTAAAGTAATGGGTACTAATTTTTAAATAAGCTAGATTTTGAAAGCGATATATTGTTTAAAGGACGTAGAAACAACCAACAATATGAAACTACTGTTTTATAGCTTAAAGTTATTAAAACCGTAACTTTATAGAAGATTAAATTATTATACAACTATACTTTAAACTGGTACTACTAAATCAATTTGATTTCAAATTTTATTAATACAAAGTTTTACAGTTATACACGAAGGTAAATTACACTACTATTACCAACTTTTATCTATTTATAAAAAGTACCAAATATAGCAATGGCTAAGAGTTTACACTATAACTTTGATCCCATAAAAGTATAGTGACGAATCCATTCGGTTTCAGAACTAAAGCATAGTTGCTCTAATTTACTAATCGAAATAAATTAGTAAATAAAACTTGTACCAGATTATTTTCGAGAGTTTCTAAATAAGAAACTGTTTAAGCGGAACATATTTATTTGAAGCATTTACAGTATAGAAAAGGTAAACTACGTTAAATTACTTGAATAAAATTATTATAGTGTAGTTACTTTGAAAAGCAATATTTTTAATTTTATAAAAATATTAAATGATCAATAAACTACTTCGATAACTAGGAGAAATATTTACATTTTAAAAAATATACAACATTTTTTGTCACTTTTATAGCTCAATTATTTAAAAATACAATATAAAAGATACCCGTTTAACGTATTTACTTTTGCATTTTTTATATATAGTACCACTATCTAAAAATAACTTATATTAACTTAATTGTTCTTAACAAGTGGAAGGTCACATACCTTTTTGAGATGGAGGCTGTTTTATTTATATAAATTAAACGTGATAATAAAGTAAGGAAAAAGCAACCTTTGGTTTTGCCTAGAGTATTGCTACATTGATATTAATTATAATTATCGGTAATAAATAGGTCGTGTTAATAGGAGCTTTTAGTGAACTTTTCCAGCCAGCTTTTATAGTTTTATATTCAAATAAAGCTTAAAAGTTTATAGTAATTTGAACCAATGGTATTACTTTATGATTTCCGAATATTTTATTTACTTTGAATTCCAAAATGCTACCAAAGTTACCATATAAATAATGGATTTTAATGAAATTGCTAAACTTACCATCTATTTTATCTCCAACTTTTCAATTCGAAAATGGCGGGACCTCCACCAAATGCTAGTGCAACCATGATGGTTATGTACACCTACGGCCCCATCCTCAACTACATCAGTATAAGCTTTTCGATTATCCCCTTAATTTTACTTATGTTTTTATGTAAGTTGTAGCTTCGTATTACTACTGATATACTAATTAAATTTATTTAGTTGCCTACAAAAGGGATATGGTTAACCGGATAACATTACGCCTTCAAGGGGGTGTAGCTGTATTCGATTTCACTAACCACCTCTGTACTCTGTTTTTCATCATCACCGAACCTGGACCGACCTGTAACTTCATCGGATTTTGGAGAATTTTCGGTAGACAGATGTACTGTTATCTTAACATCGCCATCGCTTTAAACTTACAACTGGTCTTCTTACAGAATAAACCTTTTAATCGTAAATGGGAGTATTTTTATTGGGGAGTTCCACTTGTACTAGCTTTATTATGTTCGATCCCACCAGCTGGTAAATTTAATCCAACAAACTTATACTAATATTTCAGCTTTGGGTCTCTACGGTAAAGCTAAAAACGGTTTCTGCCAATTCGATAAATCAATCCCTACCGAACAATCCAAATACTTACAGTTTTTCTTGGTTGCTTTCGAAATGATAATCGCTGCTGTCTACTGTTTAGTAGTAGCGGTTCTAGTTGTGTTAAAGTTAAGAACCAACATTTCGGTGATTAAAGATAACGCTCATAACCAGACTACCGATTTGATGGGCAGCCGTGCTGGTTTAGAACAGTTTTTACAGAAATTAATTTTAAGAGTGTACTTTAATTTAGTTTTTATTAGAATTAAATCAATTTTTTAGGACTTTATACCCGTTGGTATGCTTCGTCTGCCTCAGTGGAGTTGCTGTTCAATCGTTAGCTCAACTTGCTGGTGATACTACCGAATGGTTAGCAGTTTGGGCTTCTTTCGGGAGTGGTAAGTTAATTTTGTTTTCATAACTAACAGTTTTAGAACTGGTAGGTACTTTAAACTGTTGCGCTTTCTTGTTAGATCCCACCCTTCACAAAGCTCTTATCGCTTCTTATAAATCGCTTAAAAAGCGATTCTTCCCTTCCAAAGTTAATAAGGATTATCAAAGTAATCTAAACTGTACTGTTCCTTCACTAACTTTTTTAGTTGAATTAGATTCTAGATCCGACAACCATATGCTCTCTACCACTCAAAACTCCGCTAACGAAATGATACTCGAATCAAAGCATTTATAAGTGCTTTCTGGAATACACTAATAAACTTAATATTTTGGTTAACTTACCTTAGGCATATATTTAATTTAAAGTTATAACTTATAAATAAAATTTTAATAAAAATAAAAAATTTATTTAGTAACCAATCGTATTTTAGTTCTTAGTTTTTAACAACGCTTACATTTGTTGTACTTAACAACAATATTTTTAAATTATTTAAATTATCGACTTATAATTTAAACTAAATGTACATACTCCAACGAAGAACTGGAATTTACATTTTTAATTGAATAAATAAATTAGTAATTCTTTTATCTATGTATTAATTATAATTTAGAACAAAGTACGCTTAATCCTTAATAATTCGAAACTCCAAATTAAATTGAATTAATTAAAGATGATCTATATACTGCAGTTCATAATTCCGGAAAATATCGATGACAATGTTGTAGAATCAACTACCATTTAACTTTATTAAATTTAAAACTATGTAGAGTATATAAATTTATGTTCTAGTTTTATTACATTCTTTTTTAGTACATTCTTTTTTAGTACATACTTATATTTAATAGATAGTTTTCAAGCTCGGATATACCGATAGACAATAGGTCTAGAACATTAAGAACTATGATATGTTCTAAATTAATTCACTATTCAATTTTTTAAATGCTTTTTGAATGGGAATAAATATAAATTGGTATGTGAGCGGATAGAAAATGATCGTTTAAAAAAGTAAAGTACCACTAATTTTAGTGTAAGAAAATATTTTAATATTTTTTTACTTCTTGGCATATTTTAACAAACTTACTAATTTGTTAAAATCCATTTAAATAGATAACAAAATTTAAGGAGGTTTGATAGATAGGAAAATATATTTTACTATAAAGAAGAGTTAATAGCAAAGTGCTTAAGTTTAACATAGAATGAGATTGTAATACTATTTTATCAACTATCTTTTATTGGAATTAAAATTTTAGTTGGATTAAATTTTAAAAATTTATAAATTGAAATTTAACAATTATAAAAGTATAAGTAGAACAGAAACAAGTTGTATTAGATAGTTAACAGTATATAAATATAATTACAACACCATTTTATTAAATTCTGGTTTATTCTAATACTTGATCAGTACAACTCGTTTTATATTTTAGATAAATGTAGAAAAAACTTCTTAAATAATTTTAGTATCTTTTACAGCAACTTTATTGTATTTTACAGTAACTTTCTTATATAAATATGGTAATTTAAGTGTTAACGTAATTTTTTATTATTTAATTTTAAATATAAATTAATAAATATCTTTAATAGTAATATATTTAATCAAACTTTAATTAAAATTTTAGTAGTATATTTTTTTTTAATATTTTAATAAAAAATAGTATTAATATTATTACTAGTAATAGTAGTTTATATTAACTTTGCTTAACAACAACTTTACTAAATTATATACTTGTAAGTTTTCTAAATTTAGTAGTAAATTATTAGCTTAACTGCAATTATATATATATATATATATTTAATTCAGTTATAAATAAATTTTTATATAATTTTTTCTAAAAATATTAACTATTTTAAAAAACTAATAATTAAAAGAGTTTAGTACTTAAAAGGCAAATATACTTACAAGAGCATTAAAACAATGTACAATATAGAATAAAGTTTTAAAAAAAGTGAATTTTAATTAAATAACCATTAATATACTAAATGAAGTTAGAATACTTTATTAAAAAGTCTAATAAATAGTTAAAAAAACTAAAACTAAAAAAATACTAATTATAGAAAACTAAAATTTTAAATATAGTATGCTAACTTTATAAATATATTTAGATATATTATTTGCATTTTAATAATTTTAGTAAGCTTAATAAAAGTTTTAAAAAAATAATTTAATACTATTTTTTATATTTTAATAAATTATTTAAAAATAAATAAATATTATAATTATAAAAGTTTTACCTTTTTTTAACTATTTTACAAACTATTATATTTTAGTTTTTTAGTTTATTAATAGTAATAAATTAATTGCTAACTAAATATATTAACAAAAATATACTAGCTATTATATAAAAATTACTAATAATAGTACTTCTTTTAAAAACCTAATTTTATTATTATTATAAATCTTTTTTAAAGTAATTATTATAGAAAAATTTAGTAAAAATATATTTTTTTACTTATAATATAAAATATTAACTTTTAAATATTAATATAAATAATTAAACTACTATATCTGCTAGTAATAACTTGTTAAAATAAAAAATAATAATAAACTAAATATATAAATTATTATTAGTTTAATTATTAATTAAATATTTTTTATAAATAAATATAGCTTTTTTATATTATATTTAAATAATATAAATAAGTTAATTATTTAATTTTATAAATATTTAATATCTAATTAAATTATAAATTTTAATACAAGTTTTTTATTTTAAAATTATAAAAAATTATAAAAATTAGCAAGTATTAACTAACTAAACTTTTTAATAATTATTAATAAAAAATAATTAATTAATAAAACTTTTTATTTTTTTTATTATAATAAACTATTAACTAATTTTAAATACTATTAAAATATAAAATTTATTTAATTAGTAAGTAATTTAAATAAACTTATTATTATTATATTTTTTTAAATATTTATTTTTATTATAATTTAAAGTTTATAAATAAAAAAGTAATATACTAAGTTTATATTTAATATATATTTATAAAATTTATTTATATAATTAAAAAATTTAATATATATATTTAAAAATAAAATTATCAAATATAAAAAATAAGTTTAAAATAGTTTATAAAGTTTTAATCTAAAAATCAAAGCTTATTATTATTAACATATATATAAATACTATAGTAGAAATTTTAAATATAAGCTTAATATTTATTAAACTATATAATTATAATATTTAAAAAATATTTAGTATATAGCTAAAAAGATAAGTATTATAATTTAGATTAAAAATTACTAAATAATTTTTAACTTAATAAATATATTTAATATATTATATATATTAATTTTATTAAGTTAAAAGTAGTATAAATAAATAATTTAGTTATTATTAATAGCTATATTAAAGTATTAAGTTATTACTATATTTTTTATTAAAAAATTAAAAAATTTAATTAACTATACTATTTTATAAAAGCATTTTTATTTTTATATACTTAAGAAAAAAAAAGTAGTATTTTTAAATAGCTATTAAATATATTTAAGCTTTAATTTAGAAAAAACTGAAAATTTTATTAAAGTACTATATATTTTAAAGCTTTTATATTAATTTTTTTTAATATATTTACTATAAAGGAGCTATTAAGTTACACTAGTAATTATTATAATGAATTAAATTAAAATATTAAATTTAATAGCTTTAAAATAACTTTTAGATTTTTTATTACTGTTTTAATTTAATTTTTTTTAGCTTATAGCTATTTTTTTAGTTTATAATTTAAAAAAATGCTAAAATAAGCTTTATTTTTTTATTTTAATAAAGAAAATTTAAAATTTAAAATTTATTTTTTTTCTTTTATATTACTTTTATAAACTAAATAAAAATTGTATATTAATTTAAAAGTTTAATATATGTTTTTCCAATTAAAAGTTTATAAGTAATAAAATACTTTTTATTTTTATTAATTTTTAAATTACTAAAACTCTTTTTTTATATTATTTATTTACCTTATAATCTAAACTACTTAAATAATACTATTTTAATACTTATTTTTATTTACTTTAAAAGTTTAGTTTACCTTTAAAAAGTATTTTTTAATTAATCTTATTTTAGTTGCTATAAAAATAGAAATTCTACTTTTCTAATTTTTATATTTTTATATTTTCAGCTTAAATATATTTTAAAATTTTTATATATACTTAATTTACACTTATAATTTATTACAATTATAAAATACTAATATGAATAATATATAATTAAAAATAAGTTAAAAGTATTTATATTTCTACTAAACTTTTATTTTAAAATATTTTAATTTAAATAGTATAAGCAGTAATTTTTATATATTTAATACTGTATATGGTAAAATTTATACTTTTATTACTTAGAATATATGTTTTTTATAATTCATTATTTAATATATATATGTATAGATAATTTTTAAACATTTGATCATTTTGTACAAAGTAGTATAAATTTTTAGTTAAAATTTCCATATTTTATTCAAATTAGTTTAACTCTTTAAAAACGACATTAATTTTAATAGATCAGATTAAACTTTCAATAATCTAAAAGAATTAAAATCTTTAAAGCTTTAAACTTGGTCCTAGTTCTTGAATTTATTAAAACTTATACGAATAGCTAAATGGTAATATAAAATACTGTCCAAATAATTTTAAAAAAATAGATTCCATGAGATTTATTAAGTACGATTAAATTCTTTGAAAATGGCTGCTTGACTAGTATCTAAAGAGGTTTATCTTTTCAAAAGTTAGTTTTTATCTGTAGTAACGATTATTGGAATTTCTATCAGAATGGTAGTGGGATCTACTGCGGTATCCTTTACGCCTTCCGCTGTATTCGTTACGATCCTCATTCTCATATCTACTATAGTTGCTACGTTTTCCGTACTTGTCATAACTACGTCTACGCATGCCAATTCTTTTAGAATGTCTTCTAGAAGGGTAACTACGTCTAGCTAATCCCCTTCTTCTGTGATAGTTTCTTTGTCTCGAGTACTGACTACCTCTCTTGTAATAATTCGGTTTTCTGTACCTATTGGGTGTGTAATTATCGCTACGTCTGTAGTGACGGCTGTAGCTAGGTCGGTTTGAGTTGTAACCTTGTCCTCTGTACTTTCTCTTACTTGTCGAGTAGTTGTTATCGTCGTCGTCATCATACCTTCGATAATTCGATTTGGGGTACTTACGGCGTTGACGCCTACTCGGCTTGTAATCGTTATCAGTATCGTATTCATCTATATCGTTGTAATTGTATTTTGATTTTGGTTTGTAAGGTTTAATGTACGAATCGGATTGCGCTACTACTGTAGTTGATTCGCTTTCAGATTGGTTCTCAACCTCGGCTTCCGACTCATCTTCAACTTCAGCTTCATTTTCAACTTTAGATTGATCGCTTGAATTCAGTTGAGATTCCGGTTTAGATTCGGTTGAAATCTCCTTACTATCAATAACTGGTAAACTATCAACTTCAATCGCCTCCTTCTCCCCTTTATTTGAACTTGGACTGGTCTCAGCTTTGTTATCTCTAATAATTTCAACTGGTCGGTCCACAACTTTGTTCTCATTTTCATTCGAATTGATGTTGTTTTCCAAATTATCGATGACTTTATCGTTACTATTAATCAAAGGAGTAGTTGCTATAACTGCTGGTTGTATCGATTGAGGAGTTATCAACGTGTTTCGGTTAGCAGTTGGTGCAGGTGTCGGTAAAGTTAATACCGCAGTCATAAGTGCTGATACTAATGTAGTGTACTTTAACATCGTTCTATAAACCTAAATGTAATATGTCGTATGTATGTCTAAATGTCGGTAAACTCTAAATGACAGCTCTATGCTAGTTCTATATATTAGGTACTAATAAAAAATGTTGGAAATGAGATGGATCGGCTCAACAACTAAATGTAGTGTAAACAATAATTCAATTTTAAAAACCTTTTAATAAAAATGTAATATAATAACTGTAGATATTTGATATACTACAAAACAAAAGTTCTGTAAGGTAGTTACGGAACATTTTATCTGATATAAAGTTTTGTTTGTATATAATTAACAAAGTTTAATCTAGTGTTTGTTATAGCCAGTAGTATTTCCTTTTATTTAATAAAGTAATTTTGTTGTATACCGGAATATTTTAATTTACTAAATTTGTAATTTCAGTTGTAATTTTTTTTGTTCAATTTCCAAATTTTAATTGAAATGTTTGGTTTTAGTTAGATTCTGTTTATTTGAAATCCGATAAAAGTAAACGGTTATTCAAACTAAAGCTACTTTACGTATAAGTAAATAAGTATAATTTACATAAATGTATTATTATAATAATTATTAAAACATAGAAATTTATATTAGATAAAAGAGTTGTAATATTAACTTAAAATTTTGATATATAATTAATTGTAAGCTGTAAATAAAAGAAATAAAAGTAAAATTTTGAGCTTGTATATATATATATAATCAAGTTCAAATTTATTAGGACGACAAGTAGGTAAATGGTAGATTTGCAACCTTTTAAGGCGGAAGCAGCCTTAAAAAATTGATACTGTATAGTATAGTAGGTACGTAATAGTTTGTTTTTTTAAAACTAGAGTACCCCATTTATACCTTATTAGCAATTGTGTTATTAAATTAGTACATTCCTCGTTTTGGTTAGATTAGCTAATCCTAAGAAATCTAGATTTTAAAATCCAAAAAGTATATTTGTAGTTTATTGGTAAAGTTAGTGTTTTTCTATTTAATTTAGTAATATAGTAGCTGTATTAAACACGAGCTTTAAAGCGTTACAAAATCAGTAATAGTGCCAGGCTTTTTTAATAATAATAGTAAAAATTAGTATACTAGTTTAAATAAACTCTAAACTAAAATTATATTGTATGCAAATGCATCACTTTTAATTTTTTAACCATTTTACCTTATAGTAAATAAACACTTTATACTTGTACAAATGTTATAATTTTCATATTATTGATTGTTTATTTAAATTTAAATATATATTATTATATATAGTGCTTTTATAACATTATAAAACATTATATACATTATTTTTATACTATGCATATTAATATCCTTTTTATTAAATTTAATATTTTAAATAGCTGTTAACTAATAAATAATATCCTACTTCTACTAAATTTTATACTTTTTTAACTTTATATTTAATTGATTAAAATGCTTTTTAAAATCTAATTATAAACTTAGTAAATAAATAACTAATATATTATTTTATATTATTATAAAGTTTATTTTTATAGTTTATTTATTTTATTTATTTAGCAATACTAAAGCTTATAACTAAACTTATACTTTAAACTTTATTAATATATTTTTAATATACTAGTTTTAAAGCTTTTATTATTAAAACTCTTACTTTTTTTGCAATATTTTCTTTTTATTTAGTTATTATTATTAATTATTACTTTGCTTTACTTAACTATTATAATTGTTTAAAAATAATTAAATAATTAAAAACTTAGTATTAAAAATATTTATTACTAATATAAAGTATTTAAATATTTTAATAGTTTATATTATATAATTAAATTAATATTAAGTATTAAGTTTAATTTTACTCTATAATTTTAAAAATATATTGAAAAATAATATACTAAAAAAAATAAAAAATAAACCTTAAAAAATAAGTTAGATATATTATATTTAAAGATAAAACTATATTTAAAATAATATATAAATATAAATTATTCTATTATTAATATGATAATATATTATATAATTATATAATTTAATAGTAGCTTAATTTATATTTTTATTTATTAATATTTAATATTAATTGTTTATATTATAAAATATAAAAAAATATTTTATTAATGCTTAAAATATAAAAAAATACTTTTAAAAAAAATATTAAAGCATTAATAGCAGTAACTAATTTTTAATATTTACTAATAACTGCCTATTTTAATAAAAATCAAAAAGCAATAGTTTTACAAATGCTTTATAACTATTGCACTATTCTAATTTGATAAAATAAAAAATTAAAAACTAAAATTTAGTAGTATATAGCTAAATACTTGATATACTACCTATTAAACTTAATTTAATAAAAGCCATTTTTAAATAGTTTTTTATAAGGACTTATTATTTTAAGCCTTTTAATTAGAGTATAATTTACTATTTAAAGCTTAATTAAGAAAATAAATTAAAATGTTATAGTAAGCAAAAAGTAGTTATTTTGTAAATACTATTTTGTCACTATAAAGTTCTAATATAACACTACTTAGATGATATTTGTATAATATATAAATACTATTAGTTGATAAAAAAATTAAAGTCAAGACTTAAAGAAAAATGTATTATATTATATAAATTAAAATACCTTTTTAATGCTAGTTATTATTATTATATAACTGTTAACCTTTTATTTGAAGTATATTAAAGAGATGCAAACTTAGTTTTTCATAATATACCAAAAGTAATTCTGAAAAAAGCAGCATACTACTGCTTAATAACAGGTTCTTCTATTTACTTTTTATTAATAAGTAATTTAGTTTTGTCTTTTGTATTGTTATATTCATCAATTGCAATTTCTTTTGAATTAAAAGATTAGCTAATAGTTAGTAAGAAACAATAATGAAAATATATAATAATAAGTAAACATAATACTAAAATATATAAATCGAGTTTAATAAAATAAGCAACATATGATGAAAAAAGTCAAATATTTATTACTTGAATTCGACGGGGAAATAGATGTAAAAGTTAAAAATTGATAGGGAGAACAAGATATAGTTTAAGGGCTATAGTTCGAGCTTATCAGCATCATTATCAGAGAAAGAATCTATTGAATTATCTTCTTCTTCACTGCTTTCTTCTTTGGCTACAACTTCGAGAGCCTCTTTAGTCGCAAACCTGTGGACATAATCTATATACAGAATTAGCGATACATTAAAATTTAGAAATTTACCTTGTACTCTGTTTTCGTATAAAGCTGGATCTCTCATCAGTAGAGCAGCAGCTTCTCCGTTTAAGGGATCAGTTGGATTGGGGTATCTTAAAAGTTGAGGCAAGAATACCCCGAAAATATTTACCATATCTTTAAAAGTAAATATTTAATCATTGTATAAAGAACTTACCAAACATAGGACTCCAAGTTTGATTAATTACATCCAAGCATACGGAACCACTACTATTAATATTTAGTAAATACATGCAAATAAACTTACAGTTCATCTATATTAGGGTGAAATATCTTGTTCATAAATCCAATAGAAGGAGATTTATATGGGTATTGATCAGGTAATTCTACATGAATTTTCCAAATTCCACCCTTATACGGAGCTATAATAAAATGTAATAAGTAAACAAAACAAATGATATGAAATAGATTAATTAAATAAACCTCAAGTATATACTTACTATCTTCAGGACCACCAAATTTTACATAAAATTCTTGCATGTTTCCGTTAACAAGGTCAACATCATAATCGCTCATTAATCTATTTAAAAATAAAAGTAAATAAATTTAAAGAAAATAGGTATATTAACAATTTCATAACATCGGTTTCTATTCTTCTACGAGGAGAGGACATGCTTAATATTGGTTGTTGAAGGCTACGCCAGTATTTATTTTATCTCAAGGTGACTGTTTTCGTTTAAAAGCTTATAAATTTGCTATTTAAGCTTTTGGCTTTTATTCACCGGTTTTGCTTTAACCATTTATTTTCAAATTTTATGACGACTTACTAAAAACTGTAAGTTAGAAATGCCTTATTTGAACTAAAACCATAAAAATGACATAGTCAATAACCCATTCTCCTAAATGCTCAGTTAAACAGATGTTTAAAATGACCAATGTTTTTAATAGTAACAAGAGATTAATTTCAACTTTATAGAGTTCATTATTGCTTTTAATATTATGTTTAAGATAATTGTAATGAAGTAAGATCTATCTAATTAAAATAAGATTAATTTTCCTATACTGCTTGCCTTCTAAAATAAATAGATCTGCTTTAGATAAATCCCTTTTATTTTTGTACTTGCTATATATGCTTTTACTTATATCACAATTGTAGTTTTATGCTAATAAAATTATACTTTAAATTTATTTTATTCTATAAAAATATTATAAATAAATAGTTATGAAAAAATGCTACTATTAATAAAAACTTTAATTTTATAATAATTAGAATAAATTTAGACTGCTATTATAATAATAATGGTAACTATAGCATTATAATATTACTTGACTAGATAAAAAGTATAAATATACTAATAAAATAACTTAACTTTATAAATAACTGATAAAATATAAATAAAATAAAGTAAATACTAATTTTTTAACTATAATAAATTATTTTATAGTATATACTATATTTATATATATAGTTTAAATTTTTAGCTTATATATATATTATTTATACTTTTTAATTAGCTTTAAAATTTATAAAAAACTTAATTTTTTTTTAATTTTTAGAAAAATAATACTATATTAAAACTTGAAATATATATTACTATTTAAAAACTAACTTTTTTAATTAGCTATCTTTTTTATTTTAATTTTAATTTTTAGCTACTTTTTTTATTATTACTTTACTTAAGTTTTTTTTACTTAATTTTAATTTTAAAATAATAATAAAGCTATTTTAAAAAATAATATTTATTTTATTTAAAATACTTATTAATTTTTATATAGTAATAAATGTACCTAGTTTATTTTAGTTATTTTTTTTATAATTAGATTATTTATAATATTTAATTTATTATAATTATTTATAGTATTAATATTATAAATACTTAAAACTTATTTTACTAAGTTATATTAATTTTCATATTTAAAAATTTATATAAATTTTTTAATTTTTGCTTTTATATAAAAAAATTAGACTAATTTATAAGATACTATCTTAAAAAATTCTTTTTTTAGTAGCTTTTATATTTAAATATGCAGATTTAAGCTAATTTTAATATAAATATTATATTTAAATTAAATTACAATTTTTTTAATAAGTTTAAGTAAATTTTAATTAATTTTTAAAAAATAGTATTTTTATAAAGTGTTTTTCAAATTTAAAATTAATTTTATAATATAAAGGATTAATATCTTTAAAAAATTTTAAGTAAAGAAAGTTATAATCATTGTAAATATTATAATAAAAATATATACTAAATTAGTAGTTTAGATAATTTATAACTATATATTTTTAAAAAGCATAAGTTTTAAATATATAATAATAGAAAGTATATAGATATGAAAAAATCATGTATATTTATATACAAGTATATATAATTAGTTAATTCTATTCTCTTTAGTTAGTATAATTAGCTACAAAGCAGTTTATTTATAAAAGGTTTATTTAATAGGTTAGATTTAAATTAGTAGCTATATAGTACAACTTTTAAATACTATTTTTACCAAAAAAATAATTGTAATACAAAAGCACAATATATATACAAAATATTGAGAAAAAGATAGGCCAACTTACAACAATATAGTTTCAAATTTGGTAAATTTATAAAAAAATATGAGATAAATACTTATATTAAGTCAAATCCAATTAAAAAAGAGCTATAAAAATGTATACTACTAAAATATACTTTGAATATTAATTAAAAAGTTACATTTACTAATTGTGATGAGATCTCTAAATTGTCAGTTATAAACATTTTTCAATCTAGAAATCTATAATTGACTAAAAAGTATTGAAGGAGTTGGGTTAGATTGGGGGTAGGGATGGGTGGGCGACTGAGGAGAGGGGTGAAGTTCAGCATAACAAAAAGGTGTATAAACCGTGTAGATGTTATGACAACTCTCCGCTCCGTTTTCAATTACCATTTACACATTGAGTGTGGTGTTGGAGTTAGAAATCGGTAATTTTTGAGGGTTAGAGCTAGAATCTAGAGGAAGCATCCACAGTGAGTTAAGCACCACCGTTGAGATGTGCACCCTGGAACTGCAGAGCTTCCAGGAGCTGGTGGTATAGGAATTTGTAGCTCCACACATTACCCTTCAGCCGTTTGACATCCAGTACGTATAGGTTGTAGAAATTTTTCACCTTACACAGCTCCACGCTCAGTTTCACTTCCTCACCATTGTCAATTGAAATATCTCCATATAGGTTGTCTGGTACCGGATTCGCAGTTTCTCCGGATGGGGTGCTATGCTTAGACTTACGGGTGAGCAAGCCTTTAAGACCCAGCATCATGAAACGTTTTGAGACGGAGGCGGTGGGCTGATTCGGGTAGAAACGTTGGGGTCGCGAGATCTTGAACTTGAAGTCGGAGCTTTTGTCGATACTGAACCCAAGCTCTAGCAAGGTCTGATGCACCTTGGCGATAGCTACTGGTGGATTTAGTGAGGTCAATGCGAAGTAATCCACTGGACCACGGTGGTATCGTAACCTGTAGTCGGGTACGGCGTTGGGTGGTAAGGGGCCAGAGATCCCACCTGTTACGTTCACATTCAGGTGCTCGTTCTCGTTTACACCAAGATGTACAGGTGGATTCCTTATATGCACTGATTTGCGTTTAATCCAGTCGGTTATCCGTTTAGCAGCGGTGCCGGTGGGAGACATGGTAGATTTACGATGCTCTGACATAGACATCTGTGGTACCTGGTTAGGATCTAGTACCGCACTGAGTGCCTTACGTGCATCCTGCCTGTTCGACCTACGTGCTGCTTCGTCAGGTGTAGGTGGCACTGAGCTGGATGTGGGTACGTTGAAGCTGACTGCGTTGTTTGCTGCGCTTTGGTCGGCGTAGTGTCTATTTCCATTGGCAGAGATAGTCTGGGGTTGTCCGTTCTGGATCCTATTGGTGTACTCCATTAAAGGATCCAGACCATAGCGTTGTGGATGTACTAAACTACCATCCATGCCGCCACGGTTGCTAGTTGGTTGCATACTGATGGGACGGGTCTTTGAAGGTTTAGGGGCGACTTGTGGTTCAACAAAATGCTTTTCGGGTGTAAAGGAAGGGTATTCGCTGGTGCTAGTTGCCGGAGTAATCATATGCATTTCCGGAAGATTGGTTTCATTCGAGTAAATTGATGATTGAACCCGAGCAGGTACAAGGGTTGAATCGAAAGAATCTTTAGGAATCGGTGGATCAGTTAAAAGCATTTGGAAGGGAACTATTTCATCAGTAGTCTTTTCATTTTGTTGGAACCCTAGTGTGCCGTAAGATTTACCATGGCTGGAAGTATAGGTCTCAGACTTGAATTCAGGTGGTAGAAGGTGAGCCTTCTCGTCGGGAATTGGGGTCTCTGGTGCAGTACCGATCTGTTGCTTATCCTTTTTAAGGTTCATTTCTACCATCTTAGGTGAAGCTTCGATATGTATAGTGTGGCGTTTCGATTTGTCCTTTAATTCAGGTTTAAGTTCGCTTTCTGTTGGTGGTAAAACTCCGGTAGCGTAAGAAAGCTTGGCTTGAAGTTTAAATTCATCAAACAAGGTTTTAAACTGAGACAACCAACGATGGTTCATTATATCTTTTATCTTACACCTCTTATCTGGATCAGGTACCAGCATCTTGCGAAGTAAGTCACGAGCGTCTGAACCTATGTAATCGGGAAAAGATAGCGGAGTAGACAGTATGTATTTGTAAAGCAAATTTATGTTGTCACCATCTGGATTTTCCGGATCATCATCGAATGGTAAATAACCAGCTAACATAGCATATAGTATTACACCGCAGGACCAAATATCAACTGCTGAACCAGCATACATACCGTCACTTACAACTAACTCGGGTGCAGCATAGCACGGGGAACCACATGATGTAGCCATAAGATCTTCACCAATCTTACCAAACTGGTTCGCAAACCCAAAATCACTAACTATTATGTTACGGTTACGATCCAAAAGTAAGTTTTCCTAAGATACATTCGTAAGCGATTATTTTCAAATTTATATAATTACTAATTTTAAATCTCTGTGTATTATCTTGTTATTGTGTAAATAATCGACACCTAATATATGATTTAGTTAAAACATTGATAAGTTGATTTACCGCAGATCAATTGAGCAAATAGTCGGCAAGCCTCTCTCTCTTTTAAGTAACGATGAGCGAGAATATGATCAAAAAGTTCTCCACCTAGTAACAAAGTATAGTTAGTAACTTAAGTGATGATGAAAACTGTACCCGATGCATACTCTAAGACGATACCGATAAAGTTATGAGTTTCTATAACCTCAATTAAACTGACAATGTAGGGATGAGAGAGCGACTAAACGAAGTGTTAAATAAAGCCTCTTAATACTTTATAAAGAATAGATGAACAATTTTTACTTTAAGGACTGATATCTCCCGTTTTATTTTTGAAAGCTTTTCGGCATCTACATTTTCTTTTCGAATCAATTTTATAGCAGCCTAAATATGTTGTTTTAGTATTTATGCTGGCAAGATTAATTGAAAAATAAGTTGATCTAACTATAGTTACTAACCTCATCACCAGATTCCGAATGGATTCCATATTTAACTTTAGCAAATTCACCTTCTCCTATTGTGTACAATAAGACGTAAGGACCGAACATATTATCCCCCCCTGCCTTAGATTTCCTCCTAGATGCTCGAGTTGGTGAAGTTGCAGTACTATCTCTAGTTGACGGCATATTTGATTTATTAAACTAATTATTATTATTGGGTATCAGATGTTAAAATTGATTTGCTATTAAACTCAGCAAAAATATCTCAACTCTATTAGGCGGAAGTAGTAACTATTTAACTGAAATTAAATGTTAAATGGCTTCGATAAATTAACAGTAACGTTTTGAGGGTGTTAGTAGTATGGTGGTATACAGGTAGTTGCTTCTAAGCTTTCGTGAAATTTTGATTCTTATTTAATTAATAAAAGGGCAAGTAAAGGGTAGGTGTTTCTCTAAAGCTTCCTTAAAAACTAAACTTAGGGCTAAAAATATGCTTTATACCTTAGAAAATTTAAAAAAAAACTTGGAATATAAAAACTTCAATATTTTAGTTCGAGAAACTGGATATTGTAATTGTAGCAAATATGGACGTGAGCAGAGTCGTGATAAGCCTTGGAGAAAGTTGGGATTATATTAGTTATATTGGTTGCGATTATTGAGAAGTCAGCTTTAAGTCCAAAACAAAAGTCGAAATTTAGGGGTTGGTGGGGTTGGGTGGAGTATAAAGAAATGTTGCTTTAAGTCTGGATATTTTGTAGACTTGAAGTATACATGGTAACTATTGGATAAAATTTTAATTGCAGCTTGGAAAAATTACTGGAAACCATAGTTAAGAGTTTTTGATTCAGCCCCTCGTTTTACTCGATTTATTTCAGGAATGAAATGAACTTTTAGGTTTCATTATTACGCATTGAATAAATCCAAATGAACTTACTTTTAAAGGCTCTAATTGGGTTTTGCATAATGTTTGATGATTTGATTTGCAGTAAATTAAACTTTAGCTCAATTTGGAACTTAGGGTTCTGCACTTTTTAAAAATAGCAAACTATTTTATCAAATGATCGAAGGTAGAAGTGTGATACAACCGATAACTTATTGGTTATTGTAAGCTTCAAAAATAGATAACTTTGGAGCCAAAGTTACTAACAAATGGCCAAGAAATTAGTTTATAGAGTGCTCAAAATCAATTTATGAGATGTTTTATCTTCTAATTTGCTTATGTACAAGGGAAGGTAACCTGCATTAAAAATCAAAATTTACAAAACTTCAATTCCATTACCGTTGCTGAAGTGTGACAAAACTTAAAAGCAAGTTTAAAGTCTACTCTATTGCAATTTCTAGATCAAAATTGCCCAAATAATTTAAAAGCAATTCAGTGCACGGAGAAATAAGCAATTTTAAATATTCGGTTTAGCTTTTAAACATTTTTACTAATTTATTATAAGCCGATAGCTAACTGTACTGTACGGTTGAGCACAACAAAACGATTAGTTATACTTAACTTTCTTACCTTCAAGAAAGGATATCTGTTTTTAGAAAGGTAGCACTTTGCTCCTAAACAGCAACATTTATTTTTGCGTGAATTAAATTTTGAACTATAATATTTTGGTTAATTTTTAATTTTAACTTATATATTTAAATTCATATTTTATACCCTTTACAATAAATTAGACTAAAACTTATTAGTTTGATTAGTTTAACAAAATGTTTCAAATTTTTATATTAATTTAAAACTTATCAAATAAAAATAAGCTAAAGTATATATGTAAATATATATTTAAAAATTAAAACTTTTAAACTCAGCAAAACAAATTTTGTTTATAGAATAAAATTAATAGTATTTATATAATAGAAGTTTTTAGAACCTATTTGAAAGTTAATTTTTAATTTAGAAGAGTTTTTAGGTTATAATTTAAAATTTAAATTTTAAATTTTTATAAAAAATAAAAAATAAAATTAAGTTAATATAAATTTTTTATACCTAAAAATTTTAAAAAATATTTAAAGAATCTGTTAATTATAATATTTTAGATAATATGCCTTTAACAATATAGGGTATAACTAGCTACTAAAATATTTATAAAAGTACTAATAATAAATAAATAAGCAAAATATAGTTATAATAGTAAAAGTTAGTATTATTTAAACCTTTTAAAGTTAAAAAGAAGAAAGTAAATTAATATAAGCAAATAATTTTACTAAATATAAATAGGCAATCAGCTACTTTTGAAAGTAGCTGATTTCAATTTTAAAAATTAAATAAAAATAAATTAAGC